>JAOQMM010000172.1:19265292-19284228 GCA_027563515.1 Erythroxylum platyclados | reverse complement strand
TGTGGTCTTAGTTGTTTTAAGAAACTTCAAATAACTGTGGTTTAATAAATTACATTCCTTTTTACTAATTCCAAAATTCATTCTTTTGTAATAGGTGGACTAGGGAGGGTTTCTATCAATACCAATTTGTCATACACGTCCAAGCCCACAAAAGTGACTCAACAGCCCAAAAAGAGAGGTTTATATGAGTTTGGCCCAATAGTCTCTCTACGTTTGATAATATGTTAACGTTTGTATTTTTCTTAACTTCTCTTGTATTTGGTCTTAGGTCCTTATTAAAAAAATAAACTCAAACCTAATTTAGACTCTTAGTTCTTAAGAATCTAAGATCGAACTTGACATTTTCAACCAACTAGGTTCTTAAGGACTTATTATAGGCTCAAATTCATATGATACAAATTAAAACTTATTTTCTTATCTTTCTTTTTTTGTTTTCATTATGTTTATTTAAATATTTGACCCAATAAAGTGGTATGAGAGGAGAGAGAGTGAGAACCCAACAAATTATATAATTAAAATAATTTTTCAAAAGCTTAATTTCTCTTTTTAAAGTTAGGTTTCATTTAAAAATCAAAAGATAAGACTCAGAAATTTAGTTACACCTATAAACTTATTATAAATAAATTTACGTCTCTTCTACTTTTTTTGAATTTGGACACTCGTGCCCATAAGGTTTCGTTTGGTAACCTGTAATTAAGGATTCAAAATAAAAAATAGAAATGAGAATAAAAAGCGGGAATCCAAAGAGGAATGAAATTATTAGTTATATTAGATTACATAATGTTAATAGTTATATTAATATTTGATATCAAATATTAAAAATAATAATAAGAAAATTTACTCATATTTAGTTATTATATGATTTATTTTGTAAATAATTAATTAAAATATTTTTTATTTTATAAATAAATAAAAATTTTATTGATTTATAAAATATTAATTTTTAAATAATTATAAATGATTTTATGATAAAAATAAAAGCATCGATAAAAAATAAAATAATAATTGTTAAAAAATTAATATGAAAGATCATGATATATGATTTTGATGATAATATTCTGATAAAAATCAATATTCTGTCAATATTATGATAATAACTTGATAATACTATAATCAATGTTTTAAAAACCGAACTGGACATCAAACCGATTAAAGAAAAGGTTTAAGGTTTAAAGGTTCAACCGATATTAAACCGCTATAAAACCAGTATATAATAAATAAGAAGTAAAAATTATAAGAATAAGTAAAAATATAGTATAAAATAAAATACTTTATTAAAATAAAAATGCACTAATAATACCTATTAATATATAGTAAACTAATAATAAATCTAATAATTTAAAATAATATTGAATCTAACATAAAATTTAAAATAATAATAAAAATAAAATTTGTATTTTTATATTATCATTTAAATAACTCATAAAAGTTAAAGTATGTTCAAAGAAAGTCAGTAGAAATGATCCTAACTTTAATCATACTTCTTTATAGTTTAAATATTTTTTTAACATATTCTTAAATTATCTCAAGTAAAATTACTTATATATGATAATTAATAATTTATTTTATTAAATAATTTCATAATAAAAATAATAATTAGTTTTTAACAATAATAATTTAAAATTTTCAATTAAAGTATAAAGAGATAAATAAATAATCTAAATTTTGACAAATATAATTTATTAGTGAGATTAAATAAATTTAGTATTTTTAAAGATAAAATAGTAGTTTATTTTTTAATTTAAATCAAAATTTTTAATTAAAATATAAAGAGATAAATATAAAATATGAAATATGAAAAATATAATGTATTAGTTGAAAAAAAATCATGAAAAGTTTGAAATATACCGAATAAAAATTAAAATCTCAACCTTTTTACAAGCCTTTAATTTGCATTAATGATATATTAATAGATGTCAAAGTTCTTTAAGGGCGTGCAAAAGTGAAGTGGCCTACATATAACTGACAAGTTGGTTTTTTCAAGAGGGAAGTTGGGTACACATGTTTAAAATATCTGTACATTGACAAGGTTGGACAGATTAGTCAAAAATTGACCATTTTTTTTTTTTGATAAATCCACTGATTTTTATATATAAAGGATATTAAATAAAATTGAACCGGACCACTAGTCAATTCAGACAGTTTCTAATTAAACCGGTTAATTCGGTCCAGTTTTAAAACCTTGGTTATAATAATATCTTTTTATCTCTAATTTCTGATAATTAATTTCAGCTTATAACTAGTAGGATTAAAAGTTTATGATTATTTAAAATTTTATTTATTTTTATTATTCTTTGTTTTATTCATTTCCAATAACTAAATAAGTTAAAGTTAGAGAATAAATGTTGGATTTTCATTCGATCTCTATGTTATTGGTTACAAAATAAGGCTTAAGGATTATCACTCTTGTTTTGTTTTAAGTTAAGGTCATGTAATCTATTAAGTATCCTTTGTTTCGAATCTTTAAGTCCTTTAAGATAGACTATTTTATTCCATAGACATTTATGCCTAATTTTCTTTTTTTAATAATTTAGAGTCCAAAAATGTTTTGTTCCAATAATACTAATTAAACTAAACCTCAATCATTGTTTCAATTAATATTATTTTTCATTAAATCTTTTCTAAAAATTAATGTTTTCTTTAGAAATTTTATCATTTCGATTAAAAGTCTTCACATTATTTTATGAAGAATTTTATTTTATTTCTTTTCATATCATTTTTTGTTTAAATTTCATTTTACAGTTTATGAATTGTTATAATAAGCTGCTTAACCCGTTGATCTTGCTGCCTAAATAATGCCACACTCTGTTAAAATCCAACTTACAATCATGGTCTTTCTGGAAACACTGGGATTTGGATTCCATCTTTTTATCTTGCTGAAGGTAGCAACACTGCTCATCTTTTATAAAGAAGAAGCTACAATGGCTATAACTGAAGCACCAAACTCTCCATAAACACCTACTTTGGTTTCACTAACCTCAAAATTACTCAACTACAAAACAGATGGAAGCCTTTGAGTCTATTGAAGATAAAGGAAGGATAGCTGCAGTACAATGACAGCAAATATGCCTTCTATTCTTGCTGCTAGATTTAGTTGCTGTAGATATATCCTACTTTTACAGCAGTTGGTATGCCTTTCCCCAACAAACCCATGTTACTTGAACTAAATGGTAATGTGTTAACGCAAGAAGAAAGCTTACTGCTTGCAGATGGTGGTCAACAATAGTAACCTTAACCATGTCGTCTAGACTAAGCATACGTAATAAAGCTAGAGAGAAAGAGAGGGAGAGATGAAGGAAAATTAATCATATAACACACCCATGTTAAAGGAAGAAAAAAATCAACAGTCCCACATCCAACATACTATAAAAAGTTAAATACTTTATACATTCGTTCAAATAATAGATGAGTATTTTCTCATCACACATGGACATGGTCATAATGGTTTGTCATTTCACAAAATTTATTTGGCTTTATCAATCTCTATGAAGCCACAAGAAGAGAGCAAGGGGTTAAAACATTGTACATTATGGGATTGCAAGTATGCAACAAGTATGATCAAGTTAACGATTTTGGTGGGGTCCGTTGCTCTGGTGGACCTATGAACAATTCTGTCTCCACCTCCATGCTTTGACTTTGTTCCAATGCATGCCTTTTGCTTGACAGACACAGTGGTTGCATACCGCACTACATGATTTGGCCCAAACATGAACAGAGCTTCCTCATTCATTAAGTTTTTTAGTGCGTGGTTTCGATACTCTTTAAAACATATCAAGTTTTCAGTTCTGGTATGACAATAATAGCTAGAATAATATGGTGGAACAGTGAGGGAATTACCTTATCCCGTAATTTTTTGTTCTCTTCCAACAGTTTTCTTTCCTGAGTTTTAGAACACAACAATAGTAATCACAAATTGGATAATACGAATAAAGTTGTGTTGACATACAAAACAAATACTGTACCTCTTCCTTTAGCTTCTCAATCTGGTCTCTGAACAATTGATACTGCACATACGTGAATAGTTCTTAACTATCAGAAAGTTTTCCTTAAGTTTATGTTGTATAGAAAATGTCATGTGGCACTTGTAAAAACTTTTAGGAAAGGGAGACTCTTATCCTTCCAAATTCATTAATTCACCTTGAACTTAGGGAAATGGCTTTTATGTACCTTTCTCGCCCTTATTTTTGACAAACTTCGTTCCAACTGATTCTCCAACTGTCTTAGCTCATCTATCGAACATGGCTCAAGCTCATGTCCCAAAAGCTTTCTGCAAATATATCCAAATTTTGATAATTTAGAGCTTGTATCAGTTGTTTATCAATGAATAAAGCTCGAGAAAAGATAACAGCAAGTCTCAAGCTTGAACCGCTTAGAAATTTCAAGCAGCTCGATCTTCTTGGCCATGCTAAATGTGTCGTCCTTCATATGCTGCATACAAAGACAAATACTTTTCAACACACGTGTCATTTTATGCCAAAAATATACTTTTAAAAGCCCTTAATACCTTCGAATTTCTTTTTATGCTTTCAATGAGTTATAAGCTTTTCTGACATGATACATGCTGTTTTTCAAAAGAGTGATGGAAATTAATACAGAAGCTGATCTCAGCACTCTCAACTGTCTATTGTTGTTTTCAAATATAGTATGTAGCATATCAGATATATCAGTGCAACTCAAAGGAAGTACAACATTAAATTGACTCAACCTAATTCCACTGCACAACTATATCAAGTCATCAATAAATAACAAATCTGTAGCTAAAATATGCAAATAATCAGTGAAAAGAATTTGTCTTTAAAAGTAATTGATCTAACTACAGAAATGTATTCGATTGTGGCATATCAGATATATCAGTGCAACTCAAAGGAAGTATAACATTAAATTGACTCAACCTAATTCCACTGCACAACTATATCATGTCATCAATAAATAACAAATCTGTGGCTAAAATATGCAAATAATCAATGAAAAGAATTTGTCTTTAATAGTAATTGATCTAACTACAGACATGTATTCAAAGATAATATATATATTTTTGCTAAGGATTGTATTAAAATAACAAATTATCGACCTTTAAATGACTGTGCCCTTTTGCTTACTCATATATTCTCTTTATGAGAAGCATGAAAGTAGGTAGGTCAGATCATTTTGTGGTGTTGAAATTCATTCACATCTTAAAAATAATTTCTATTCTAAGCTTCAATTATGTGTTTCTATGTGGCAACTGTGCGCCTTTAAATAATTTCTTCTTATTTTCCTTTTATAAAATAATTAAGATGAAAACATTAATATCTTTTAGTATAAAGCACTTTTTTTGGTTTTAATTGATTTATTTGTGATTGCTTACCTTGGTGTAATATCTGAAGGTAAAATATGTTTGCCTTTGTATTCAGTGATAAGAGGAGTTTATTTATTTTAGGTCATAACTATTTGAAGGTATGTAAAGCTCACTGATGGTGTCTAAAATTCTGTCTGCTTTTTATGATAACAGTCACAAGGTGGGATTGCTTCTAGAGATATGATCTGAATTCTAAGAGAACTAATATTTTAGTATCTGGTGTATCTAAAACTTCGCATGCCATCAAGCATGCATGAAACTGATTCCTCCATTATAGCAGGGAGTTAATGAAAACATGACATTCAATTGAGAGAAGCTTGAAGATCACTAGGTGAAAAAAAAACACCCAGAATAATTTGTCTATATAGGAGATTGCTGCACTTAAAAAATACTTACTTCCTTTGGTCTATTTTTGAGTTACAGAAGATAGTTGTTCGTATGTATTATATTAGCCTATCCACCAATTATGATTTGATCTCCTAGGAATTTACTGTAAAAGTTTGTATGTAGATTATAAAATTGGTTTCGGTAAGATAGATTATATTTGTTATAGCTCAAACTATTTGGTACAATGATTTTGTAAAAGAATTCAAATGTTCATCTATGTTGATTCTCGAGCTACAGATTTGCACTATTCTATAGAAATCAAATGTTTTGCAGTGCTTAAAGGAGTAACTTTTATTTATTGTTAGCTACAACTTAAAAATTCTAGTCATAGATTTATCAATTCTTATACATTGATATCATTTTGAGACCGCATTAGTTCATTCTTTTGGATACTTTAGACAAGAGTTTGCTAAAACTTTCTGCTTCAAGTTCTCAAATAATTATGGCGTTAAATATTACTAATATAATAAAAATTATTTGCTTATTTATTTTCTAGTAAAGTCAAGAACATTCATAACCACGAAAAATGTAGTTAATGTTGCTAATTATTAACTATGCCATATCTAACCAAATCTTAAACCAGTAGCCACAATCTTTTTCATATCTTTTAGTGTTTCATAACTTGCATTTATTATACACATTTATCTATTTCATTAGCTAATCAAGTTGACAAAAAGGAATGAATTGAATATGATAGGTATATCTTCCCTTAGGGGTTGGATCATGCAATATTAATGACTTCAGAGAGATAGTAATAACATCAACGTGCGTGCAATTAATTGACAGCTGTGAAGTTTGTTTCAAATCCATAAGCTACTGTAGTGGAAATATAATTACCTGCATGTCTTCTTTAACAAGTTTGGTGTCAATTCCAAGATCCATGGTTTTCTTCTGATACCGATCTATAGTCTTGTTCATACTGACAGAATGAGAGAGTAGTAATCAGTAACTGTCCACACTCCAGCATAGTACAAATAAACAACAAAGAAGGAAGATAAAGTCGAGCTAAACTTTTCTCAGTTACAGGATGGACATAATGAGCTGCAAGGAAGTTTCGGTTCTGTCATCGAAGTCACACAAATGGAGAAGATTATCGTAAAACATATGATCAAATACATCTATACATTTTTGGTTCTGTGAAGTAAGAAAAGATGGCATAGGCTTTTTCTTTTTTTTCTTGGGGGGATGAAAATTAATTAGGATCAGATAGCTAGGTAAATCCTCTTACCATCAACACATAATATGCGATTACACTACTTCCCTAACCTATACTGCAATTTTATCTTTTAAATCATAATTTTAGATGCTATAGGTGACAACAAACTTGTGATGTATCCATATGATAATATCATGTTACAACATAGGGTTAGTTGAAAAAATTCAAATATACTTAACCTAATTTTAAATCCTTAAGATTTCTTATATTAAAATAGATTATTATCTTCTTGTATAATTTAATGTTAGATATTCATAATGTTATTTTTTAACATTAAGCGTGAAACATGTTTAATATAATATACAATACAACAATTTCATTAAGATTTAAAGTAACACCTCAAATTCTTTTAGTTATTTTAGTTCACATTAAATTATTACATATTTACAAAATAAATTAATATAATTAATTTAAAATATTTTTACTTTTTTGAAACTATTCATTTGGGTCTATTTTAATTCAAAAGACCAGCATAAAATATAAGTATGTTTGTATTAATAAGATAAATAAGGATTAACTTAATAATTTAATAAAACCTAAATTAAAATATCTACAAGATCATCACCAAACCAGCATTTTGTACCTCTCTCTCTCTCTCTCTCTCTCTCTATCGTGGTTTCATTCTCCAATTTAAAGTACTGATTGTTCTGATTGTAATAATTATATGGTACATTACAATTAGAAATAATTACAATCACCTAAAAATCTTTTACCCTTTTTAAAATTCAAACTCAGATAAATGAAAAGGTACTGTTACTTTCCTGTAGTCACACCAAGCCCTGATAGTTAACTGAACATTTACTAGTATACGAAAATAGCATTCTAATATATCAAGAAGGTTTTGACTCAACGACACCTCTCCTAATAAGAGAAATTAGTTGTGGATCCCATTCCAATTAAAAGAAAGAAATAATTAGGTTAAGCTTCATGTGGTATCAGTCCTTTTTCCTACATTCCTTATGATTGGAATATAGCCCTAAAGGTCATTGTAGTTTAATAATTGGCAACATGGAATATCAACTATATATGCTATTAGTTACTATATATGCTATTAGTAATTAAAATATTACATTGATTGTCTCCATGTAATATCCTTTTGAAATATTGATATTATGTTAATAATTTTGTACAATTATGCATTACAATGTTGACAAAAGAGTCCAATTTTATTAGTTGTCAAAACTTTAGGTTAGTTAATTTCAACTAATATAAGATTTTTAAAACATTGGTACTGTAGATGGATATGAACCGTGGGACGTAGTTAACCAGAAAAGGTAATAATAATGGTATATTGCATCAAAAAATAAGAACGTCATACTTAAAATACTCCTAACAATCAACATATGCTAATGATTCTGATACCTAGTTTAAATGAGTCTTATCATCTTTGTTTAAATGTATTTATCTATCGAAAATCTAAGCCTTGATGAATGATAACAGCACGCCTACCTATTTATCACATAGATAATGTTTTTGGTGGTCTGCAATCATAACATTTGAGTTTCCCGTCGTAATTGTGGGTACAAACTAAAATTTTTGAATCTAGGTACCGATAGAAAATCTCAGGAGCTCAACAATGGTAACCATTGATTAACGAAATAAAAGTGATTAGTCTTAGGAGTACTAGTAATAGTTCAATGAAAACAATCTATACTTGGAAGCCATGACTTCTTTTTTGGTCTAAAAAGGATAGTGAATAGGTTAAATAGAAGATATTTCTCTCCATGCCCTAACTATGTTTTATTCTAAACCTGGTCCTGTCATCTTCTGGAAGTCAAGATTCTCATCTTTGAGGTTGAAATTGAAACTAATAAACACAACTTCTTAGGAAATTCAAATTTTTTCTTCAAAAAGATCTAGTCAATAATTTTATTAATTTTCCTTCAAAAAACATATAATTTCTTTGTAATTTAACTAATTTTTTTAAAAAAAATGACAATCTTTGAAGTTGTTGAAAATTTTTCTTGTAATTGTTAACTTTTCAAAAATAAAGAAAGAACTCTTATCAAACTTCTATTAAAAAATAATGAAGAAATACATGTGATATAAATAACACATATAAATTAATAAAATATCGTTAATATAATAATCTAACTTAGTTCTTAACCTCGAATCTAACTATTAATTTAAGATAACTACAACAATATTTTAGTTTGAATCAATTTTAATTAGTTTTGTTTGAGTTTAAAAGTATAATTGAGTTAACATAATAGTAATATTTGATTGATCTATA
Organism: Erythroxylum platyclados; assembly: GCA_027563515.1. Lineage (NCBI taxonomy): Eukaryota > Viridiplantae > Streptophyta > Magnoliopsida > Malpighiales > Erythroxylaceae > Erythroxylum > Erythroxylum platyclados. The sequence continues at coordinate 19,275,054 of JAOQMM010000172.1, read as the reverse complement.
TGTATTATTTATATGACATATGTTTCTACGTTATTTTCTTAATATAAATCTAAAATAAGAATATTTTTGTAAAAGATTAGAAACTACAATTTTTTTCTTTTAATTAATTAAACCATTGGAGAATCATGTGTCTTTTATCCTTAGTTTTCTAGTACTATCCAATCCATTAGGTGGTGAATATGACCAATGTTTTAAAAATTCGAACGGAAATTAAATCAGTAAAACAAGAGGTTTAAAGTTTAAAACGTTTAACTGGTATTAGACTATTATAAAACAGATTAAAGATTGAATAAAATTAAAGAATTTAAAAAATGATCAAACAAGATTATCCTTATCTATAAAAAATTTAATAATTGAAAAACTAATGTTAAATAAAAATTAATTAGTTTATTTTGGTTTATAAAATTTATTAGTTTACGAAAACTAACATATTAATTAATAAATTAATTGATTTTAAATAATAATAATTATTCAACTAAATCATATTGAAAAATTAAAAAATGAATTGAAAAATTAGCCGATTTAAAGTTTTTACTATTAAACCGGTTAAACCTGTTCAATTTTTAAAACATTGAATATAACTAAGAAATGATCTTATACCGTAACCGGCCTATATTTACTTGATATTCTCTATTCAAAGATCATTTTTCTAATTTAAACAAAAAAAACCTTATTTTATTTAACTTAGGATTTGATTTTGAGTTGAATCTGAATTAGACCTAGAATCATTATGTGAAATTCTATCAACTAACTTACAGAATCGACAACAAAAAGGCAGTGAGAACTTCTCGTACTGTAATATGATCCACCCAACATTCTAGTGGCATATAATTATTAATTCATTGACTATATTTCAATGTTTTATGAATTAGGCAGAACATATTCTAAAGGTTAATCTTAGTAATACAAACTACACTAATTTACAATCTCGCGTTTCATATTGGTAATTCAACCTTAAAGTTCCATTTATATGTTAATTAATTAGGCATATTTTGTGGCCTCGTCCTAAAACTGTAGGGAAAATTTATTTTTTGTATTTGGCAATTTAATTTAAACCCGTATCTAGGAGAGGAGGATTATATTACTATACAGTTCAACCAAAAACTATATATGAAGCATCTAGGTCTCAAGCAATCCTAACCCCTCATCATTTTGAATATATACAGATACATGATTATCTTAACTGCATTCACAAATTATGCGACTCATTTCACATCTACGTGATATTGGCTTGATAAAAAATTGCCCCAAGATCTTCAAGCTAGAGTAGCATGTTAACCCAAATCAACTGTAACTAGCATGCAGACCAAACTTGGGTAGTTTTACCTAGCATGCAATATAAGATTACAAGCAATAGTATATCACAATAAGCTTAAATAGCGATTGCAATGATCTAGAGATCGTAATACTATAGTTAAAACTATAGTTGTACATCGTAATTTAGAACCTTGACTCAGCTATCACATGTTGATATGTTGAGACTAGAGAAAATCTACTTCAGTTTTATTAGTCAAAATAAAGTTCAGTTCCAAACTAAGAACTCCTCACACGGGCTAAGACGCGAATAAACTTATATGACAGTTAAGGAGATTATGAATAACTGTAACTATGTAATTTAATTAATCGAATTTGCTTAACTAGTTGTTTGATTCTTGATATTTAATGGGGAGACTTTAATAACCCGTTCACCAAATGTCCATAATGTTGAGTTTAACCAAACATTGGAGTATTGAGTTTCCATAATGTTGCATTAGCATTTCCTATCAAGCTGACTCAAATACAAGAAGAGAGCTTACTTTCAACTAGAACTTGCCTATGCATGGGACTAATTTCAATCCTAAATCCTCAAATGTCCCCATTTTGAAAGTTTCAGAAAATACATTAAAGCCAGCATGCTAAGCACAGGTTAATGGTTGAATCAACGGATGTGCTAAGTAATTATAAGCATAAGTGTGAGTACTTGTCCAGATTGTTGGGAAGTAAGCCTTATTTGAGTTCATATAATAATCATGTATTATTCTACTTCGCTTCAGTAAATCATGTGATTAGCTCTAGGAAATAACCCCACTTAACACCAACATCAAGAACAAGAAATCTCTTTTGACCAATATATATTTACGAGTCTGATTATCTTGGAGAACGCAGTGCATTTCTTTTCAGAACTACTATGCAATTTAAATGTATAAAAAGGGCAGGAAACTGTATAAGATAAAGAACACAAGTACGTAGCATCTCTGCACAAGTTCTCAGAGTACACCACCCCCAAGCAGTCAGCTAGATTCCATATTTTCATTTGCTTGTTTTCCTTTCCTTTTTTGTTAATTTTGTGTCTATTTAATGTTAATCCTCACATGAAATTCCACTCTCTACATGTATTTAAAACAATGGGGCTTACTGAAAGATATAGCAAGCTTCGTATAAGCTATCATGGATTATTAACAAATTGAGTTTCGCATAGAATTCTATACTCTTGACGAAAACTCGGTGTTCAATTTTCTTATCTGGTTTACGTTTGCGGAAAAGGAAGAATGTTCAAGGAGGCTAAGTAGCCATATATTATTTTATGACAAGTCTGGTTGCTGCCATCAAGATTGTTCTTTTGCTGTTAATCCTGGATGTGAAGTATTCAATAGATCTAACGGATTGAGTTGAACCCTAAATCAGGTTAGCTGTCATTCTCTTTTGGAGAAGCGACTGACATCTTTGTACCCAGAAAGTACACTCACAGGAGATAAAGGGGAAAAACATGAAGAAAGAGAATAAAAACAGAAGGATTTTGACCAAGACCTAAGATTTGATTTCAAAACCACGCGGTTAATTATGACAAACAAAGGCTGAGAGATCGTACTATTTTGATTCTTAAGAACTTGAAAGGTCGCGAGCTAGCTAGCTACCAAAGCTTTCATGAATTGGATTTTTAGCTCAATCAAGAACACTGATATTCCCATGTATAGAATCTAAAGAGGTTACAAAAACAACGGATTATGGGGTAGTCAAATCAGTGCGTTATATACATCAAAAAATAGCAACAAAATTTTTTTTATATATATAAAGAAAGAAAAGAATTGAATCAGAAAGCTAATGCCTTTGGACTTCATAATAAAAGGATATAGGAAAAGGATTGTACCTAGAACTGGAAAACTCATAAAGCTTCGCTCTTGGAGAAAAGATGATAAGTGCAACTTCAGCATCGCAGAGAACTGATAACTCAAAGGCCTTCTTAAGCAATCCATTTCTTCTCTTTGAAAAGGTCACTTGTCTGCTAGTTGCATTCTCTATTCTCTTCATCTGAGTCTTTCCTCTCACCATTGCTGTAGAGAACCTGGACAAAGAAACGAATCAGAAATTGGAGGGACGCAAAACGCAAGAAAATGAGTCAAAACAGGAAGACCCAGAAAATAAAAATGGCAGATTTTTCAGTTTCTGTGAAGTGAAAACTGACTGATTTCTGACAGACAACCTAGTTTTAACATCAAAGATTGAAAATAGGCGGACAAAACGTTGATAATTAAGGTTCCCAAAAACAGAAAGAGGGGTAACCAAATCTGACCAATTAGGAAACAGCTGACAACAAACCTTTTGTGTTATATTAAAAATGGGGGTGGGTAAGGAAAATAAGATGAATAGGGAAGTTGGAAACCTGCAAAGAGATAGAAGACGGAAACAGGGAAGACGATACAAACCCTAGAGAGAAGATATTATCATAAAGGAAACGGTGAAGGACAAAGTTTGAATTTAGGGATGACACACCTAGCAAGTAGTGGTAGGAGGAGTAGTTATAAACCTATAAAAAGAACCAAATCCCTTTCTTCTTTTGGAAAATTCAGGAAAAAAACGGAACCTCCCAAAAAAAGAAAAGAGGGAATAATGTATATACATAAGGTAATAATAGTATATATGAGTGAAAGAGATGCAAAATAACATGTGATTCCCATTATTACTCCACCCAATAAAAGCCACACCTGGAGGCACCAAAAGTTTGATGCCCATCGTGTTGCTTGGTGACACCTGTTCGGAGAAACTGACAACGGCCGCTTCCGGTATCCGACGGAGAGGCAACTTAGCATGTGAAGTGAAAGACAGCGAACATTCCTGTCGATTGCCAATTTCTCTCAGACATGAGACATGTTTCAAAAGGTTGCACGAATAACTCAGGCACTCAGTGGACACCGTGGATGTGAAGCAGAGCAAAGCAAAAAAGCACCCAAACTCCTCTAAACCTTGTTGTGTCCGTACATCGAAATTATAGGAACACGTCAGTGTTGTGTTCCGTACGATGATGTTAAGGGTTGTTCCAATAGCGTGGTGCCAGCACGTTCCATCACGTGGCTGGCTGCGTCTCTCGTTTGTTGTGAGTTGATTGCTTTTTTTTTTTTTTCTTTCCTCTTTAACAGTTTTCACTTTTTTTTTAATTTCAAGCTCTTTGTTAACGTGCGGTTCTCCACTGTATCGGTTGGTGCTTTGACTTTTGAGTCAGTCAGTGGTGGTGGAAGGCACAGAGTAGTGTGTTTTTCTTCAGGTAGTCCTTTTCCAATTGAGGGCTTTCAAAAAAAGGACCACAAGTGGTGGTGTTGTTGGGTTGGTGATGGAAACATGGCAGTTTAGGGAAGGCCTTGGCTTTTTATTATTATGGTGAACCTTCATAATATATATATATACACATAAAGCATGGGATGATTAGTATTAATTGCTTAAAAACATAAAAGATAATCACCCTCAAGTGTCAAGTTACTCCAAAGCATGCTGAAAGGTCACTCCCTCTCTACCCCCTATGGTGCAATCAGGATTATCTTGACTTTAATAAAGTTGACATATATTCCTCTTTTTCTGCTTTTTCGGTGCACTAATCCAGCTAATGAACTAATCAATGCACCTTCCTATCATTTGCATTTGCATTCTCGTTGTTTTTCAGATTGGAGTTTGATATTAAGACTTTGCGATACAATTCTTTTTTTTGTTTTCTGTTGACAAAACCTTTGCAGTGTACAATCTAATATAGAACATATGAAAGGAGTTGATTGAAATAAATAAACAACTAATTAATATTCATAGTTGAGAAAGGAATAAAATTTGAAGAACAAGGATTTTCTTCAAGTTATTTATTTAAATACTGTTAGGGAAGAAAATTTTTAGCCCATAAGTTTAAATTTAGATATTTTCAATGGGTCAGTTTAAGCTCAGACTGACTCGAAACTCAATTATTCTTAAAAAAACAACATCATTTTACTTAGAAGAGTTGAGCTTCGGGTAAACCTAAGTCTAGATAGTCTAGATGCGAATCCAATTAAAAAATAAGTTATTTTATATTTTTAATTTTAAAAAATTAGTGAGGGCTAGCCCATAAGTTAGTATATTGTCATCTCTATATATTGTAATTACAATAATAAAATAAATACACATGTATTCTTTTGGTCATGAGAAGAGATATAAAGTTGCGTATTTATTATTTAAAATAATTCTTTTTAAATAAATCTAATTGGCTTAGTAATCACGTCTCTCCTTTTTTTTCTTAAAATGATGTCTTAATGAAAGTGAATTAGGTTATTTAAAGTTTTTAAACTTTTTTATTAATTTATTTAATAAGATATTGATGTTTTTATTCCATTCTTATTATTATTTTAATTGAGTTATTCATGTTAGAGAGTTTTTTTAATATAAAACATTTTGTAGTTACAATAAATGTAAAAGTGGCATGCCACAATAATATTATAATATAAGAGATATGTGAGCACAATAATACCCATACCATTATGGGTTCATTCTCACCTGGACATATCATGTTACTCTGATGTTGACGTGTCATCCATATAGATGTCATGTTAGAATTTTAAATCAAGATACCAATGTTACATATGTCATTGTAGGTCAATGTCTCTTTGTATGAGCTTATTTTTGTCCTATCTTATTTGATTTTATATCTATTTTCTGTTTATAAAATTACCAAAAAAATTAATAAAAAGCATTTTAATTGTTGATTTCATATATTTAGTGATTTTCATTAATTTAATTTTAAAGTCACTTTATTTTTTTGTTTTAAAATTTTTGTTCAATTTTTTTTAATAAATTTGCATTTGTTTTGTTTTTATCATAAAATAGTCTAATTTCTTAGACATTGTCTGTGTTTTATGGAATTTTAGATCAATTTGAATAAAATTTGGGCTCAATATTAGAGGTTAAAGAAATTTTGAGTTAAAAAGATAAAAGAAAGCTAGATAAGAACCTAATTGTAAACTAGGTGAGGATCAAAATACAAAAATAAAAGAATAGAGGGGTTGTTTAGATAAAGCAAGAAGCTAAAATGTTGAAAGGCCACAATTGAAACGATGTCCTAAAGGAAAGGCTAGATAAAGTGGTGAAGAAATAGACTTAAAATGACAACAAAAACTAATTAACAATAATGACAAGATCAACATAACTCAATAATTGATAAAATGCTCTAAAAATAAAATACATCATCTAAAGTTAAATTTTTGAAAAAATGAGAATAATAATCAACCAAAAAATAATATTATATTTTTAAAGAAATGAGAACAATAATCAACCAAAAAAAATAATATTTAATTACAAAGCTACTCATTGAGCGAGGCATCGATCGGGTTTGTCATTGAAGGCACGACAGTCCAATGGTGTAAGAGAATGTGTTTTCTCTTATACACGACTTTCAACTCTGTCTCCCGCTCGGACGTGTCACCTCACTGTCGATCTATGATTGTTAAGACAAGGGTCATTATTTTGATATTTTCAACCACTGATGCTTATCCGAATGGCATCATCCGCGAGCATCCATTCATAATAAATAAAATGCCCCATATGCTTCGAGTTATTTACCATGTAACCAAAAGAATTGTTAACGGGCCAAAAGAGTTAATTAGGCTTTAACGTTTTCATAGACGTACAAAACAACTTCTAATATTTTACTGTGCTCAAATTTAGTCCGAATATTTGTAAAACATTTAAAAAAAACTCTAGCACTTAGAAAAATGTTTAAATTGCATCCTAAGCATTGACAGTATTAAAGTACTGTTAGTCATCTACTGACCTGACACAAATTTAACTGATGCGATATATATTTTTTAGATGTGAGACCCAAAAACAAACCGATGTAGATATGTTTTAATAGAAGTGGTGGGACCCACCTCCAGTCAACTACATTTAGTGTCTATTAACGCTACCTAAGTAGCACGTATGTGTAACCACTGAAATGCATTTTCATTTTTTCTGCATCTCAAATCTGTTTTTAATTTTGGAGGCTGAGTTGGTTCGGTTGCTCGCAGGCTAAGCAGAAGGCTGCAATGGTGGAGAAAATCGAAGTGAAAAGAAGAAGACTAAACTAGGTGTTACAAAATCATCTCCTATAAAGACTAAAAAGAGGGACTAAAAAGAGGGACTGTGTCATAATTTTCAGTTTATGTTCAAGGAGTTAGTTGGTAACGTGATGAAACCTATTCAGATCCGCTAATTTTCTTTTAAATTTTAATAAAAGGGGTTTTGGAGTAGGTATTGTAGATATATTGAAAGGCTATAAGGGGGTGTTTGGATAATAGGTTTGGGAAGAGTTTAATGAGTAAGGAATGAAAAGTGAGTGGTTGGTTGTATATTATCATTATAGGAACAATAGTTTGATATCCAAGTTTAAGGGAATCCTCGATACCCCCCCATATATCAGAGGAAAGAAACTCATTCCTAAGTAACGGTGGGTCACAGGCGTGATAACCACTATCATGCCTATGACCAAGAGTGTCACAAGGGTGACTTTTTTTTAAAAATATTTTTAATTTTAATTAATTAAATACAATTAATTAATTAAAATAATATTACAATATAATTAATTAATTAATTACAATATAATTTATTAAAATAATATTACAATATAATTAATTTAAATATAATTCATTCATTAATTACAATATTGTAATTAATTAATTACAACATAATTAATAAATTAATTAAAATATAACAAATTTTTATTTCTCAATATTTTTAACAAACCAACCACTATTAATGATAATAGTAATCATTCCTTCCTGTTAACCAACCATCATAATTATAATGATTATATCCATTTTTGTTCCTCACTATATTCATTATCATTCTTATTATTATTCCCCGTGTGAACCAACCGTCCTCTAAAGTTTGAGCCTTTCTTGTTTATGTATAGAATTGCTGCTTGTTCTTTATTTGTAATCTTTGGATCTGAGTGTCGAGTTCCTTTGTTCATTTTTTAGTTTTTTACTATTTTTGTTGGCAGATGATTGTGACAAGGGTGAGACTAGGTTGAAGCAATTTGACAAGAACATGACATTCCACTACAACAGATGTAGTTTTTAGCAACGAATTCAAGCGTCGGTAAAAGATAACATAAAGTCAGGAAAAGGTATTAACGACGAAAATATTTCGTCGAATCAATCATCGCTGACGCCCGGTAGCAAAATATAATTAGCGATGTTTTAATAAAATCGTCGCAAATAATTATTCGAAACGATAAATTAATCGTTGGAAATATAAATAAACAACGACAGTCTATTGGTCGCAAATAATGTATTGCAACAACTATATTTGGTCAACAAATGTATTTAGCTTCGTTAAATAAATCGTGGCAAAAACTTTTTAATGACGAATTTTTTTGGTAGCAAAAATTTTAATATAAACAATTTTAATTCGTGTTTTTTTGGAAAATGATTTGAAATATTATTTAGTTACATATTATAATTATTGTTAGTGACATATAGTTAGTTAAAAATAAATTAAAATAAAATAGAAAATTCAAAGTAATGAACAATTAAATCCATTATATACAAAAACATGTTTGTTAATTACAGAAGTGAAGGAAAATGTTTATTGACAAACTAATTCTCCTTATCGTCACTACTACTAACATATTGTGACTCAAGTAATTGTTTGACCATCTTTTTAAGCTTGGTCAACTATTTTTTATTATGGTCTAATTTATCCTCATTACGTTATAACTGAGTCTCAAATGACTGGTTTTCTTCTTGAAGCGTCGTCACATATACTGGTTGTGACGATGATGAATCAATTGGCTTATGGCCATCTCCAAGACCTTTGATATACCTAGATCTTGTACCAAGGACATTGTTGAAAATGTCATCAACATCGGGCTCATTCACATCAGACAACGATCTTTGCAACAACTCCTGCATCTTGTCCTACAATTTAAAACACAATCTTGAGATGTAATTCAAATATTACTTAGTATAACATAAATAATTAAAGAAAAAATTAAAAATTTGATACTTACATAATTATTTTGCGCCTCTTCGGATGTCCATCCTTCACCTTCTTTATAGTGTGTCTGCTTATAGAGTGTGATAGGTCTGGCTCTGTTACATATAAAAAAAAAAAACACAATAGTTTTTATTATTTTAAGTAAATGAATAATAACCTAAAAATATGACACTTACAATTTCTTGTCTTATGACAACAAATGATCTCGAGCCGGTGCTGTGAGGAGTTTTCATTTTTGCTCTATTCATCTTGGCTTTCTCACACTTCTCCTAAATAAAGAGAAGAAATAATCATTAATTGCAAAAAAAAAATTAATTGGAAGGAAATATGATGAGTAATCTGACTAACCTTAACCTTCTTAGAGGCCCAATAATCACACATTTCACTCCAATTTTCTGGAATGACCCGCTCTGGAACATGTCTTCTTGCTTCCTTATCCGAAGGAAAAGACATGTAGTATTTATGAAGTCGATACCGATGATCCTTTGCCCTTTGTTTCAACAGTGAACTAACACT
>JAOQMM010000172.1:19240544-19251131 GCA_027563515.1 Erythroxylum platyclados | reverse complement strand
TATTATTGATCTAAAAAGATTAAATATATATATATATATATATATATATAGTTCCATACCAAAAAAAAAGAAAAAATAAAATAAATAAGTAATGCATTATAATTTTCGTGATAATGACATAACTTTCCATCAGAAATTTTTTTAGAAAACTAAAAAGTAGAAGGAATTTTTTCGAGAGTTTAAAAAATTAAGGAGTTTTTCATAAATTTCTTAAAACTATATGAGATTTATATCTTTCACACATTTAAGTTTTTCTTTGTAATATAGTCCCTAAAGTTTTTAAATTTTATGGTAACGATTGGTACAATAGAGTCCCCAAAATTTTTAAATTTTATGGTATTTGCTAAGTACCGGCCAACTCACACGTTTTATACTAGTTATAAATATCGACCAGCACGATACGAAATTCATATTTTTAATACAAAACGGGCACTAAGTAGTTTGGAACACCGGCCCAAATATTAGTATGAAATTCATAACCCTGATCCCAAATTGGTAGACCAATGTCATCAGCAGAACCATGTGATTCGCACTCTTTTTATGTCTTCTGTGAATTTATTCACTACTTTGCACATAGCCCACATATGCCCGTAGTTTTACACCCTTCATTTCGCTTTCGCGGTAAATATGATATTCATTGGGCTTGAGGATAGACCCAAAATGGATCCCTTTTTCCTAGCTGGTTTGGTTGCACAAGTGCTCTAATAGAATAGAATATAACTGCATTGTTTATTTATACACTGCTAAACGCACTTACTGAAAGCTCCTGAGTTTCCGAAACCTAATCCACATCCTAAACCTCATAACCGTAATCAGCGGTTCTCTAGTGATTGATATTGGAACTATCCCCAAAAGCGTTGGAGTGGTTATTGCATCCCAGGCCCGATGGTGATCACATCTGTACATGCCCTCGTTGTGCTGATCTTGTTCAGAATCTTACCAAATCCAAAAAGGACTATGTTTTGAAATTATAAGCAAAGTGAAATTACAATATTTTCCTATTATTTGATTTTTTAAATTCAGAAGTTATTTTTGTTCCACTTTTTAAGTTTGTCATCTGTAAATAACATATTATGAAAAGAAAGTATCACTTTTCAATTTACTATGAAACATAATTTTGTCTTTAATATTTTGAAAAGTTCAAATTATTTGTTAAAATCTAATATAAGACACTATTTTCAAAGGTGTATACAAATATAAATAGAATTAATCTTAAGTGAGATTATTAATTTAAAACTAATACAATATTTATTTTGACTAAAAAGTAACATAAATTTATTTGAACACATGTGTGTGTGTGTAAATCTAAACTCTAATTTATAATTCTAAATTAAATTATATTTTTGTTCAAATCATTTAAATAAAACCTTCAATCTTTGTGTATGTATCTATATATATATATATATATATATATAGATGTAGGTATATAGAAAGAGAGGGAATAAAAGATATAAACTTTCTCTATATTTTTATCAATTTAAAAAACTCTTAATTTATAACATTTTAAATAAAATTCTTTATAATTTTCAGTTTTCTAAAAATCCCTTATTTTAAATTTTGGTTAAAGTAACAATGAAATGCATGTAACATGAATATATCACTTATACTAATCAAAAGTTACCTAAAGGATGATACAATTCAGCTCTTAAATTCGAATCTAATTAATTAATATTTTTTATATTAATAATTTATTATAATAATTAATTTAAATTAAATTTAATTAGTTTGAGTGAATTTTAAAAATTAAGTTAGATTATTATATTAATAGCATTTGATTATTCACGTATGTTCATCTGGGGTGTGTTTCGTCATTATTTTTTAATCAAATTATAAGTTAATACCCTTAGCCAGCCTATTCATTGAAAAACTGGTTGATATGAATTATCATTATGATGAAACAAAACAAAACGTATTCAGTTATTATGCGTTAACTATATATACAGGGACAAACATATATTTTGTGTTGACGATGAAAAAAAGAACGAATCGAAAATAAATAGAAGAAATGACAAAAAGTTAGAGAAAGTTCTTAGGTGTTACCGTCGGATCCTCCATTCCCTCTATCTCAGATTGATCCTCCTCTCAAGTTTGACCTTCTTCAATCAATGGCCTCGACACTTTCTTCTTCTGATGAATACTCGGAACAACAACAACAACAACAACAAGACCAGTCAGCCAAAGACACAGACAAAGAGTGCGTTCACAAGACCAAAACCATTCAGTTTCTGGGACGCACAACTCCCATCGTTCTCCAAAACGACAATGGTCCCTGTCCTCTTCTCGCCATCTGTAATTCTCTCTCCCTCTAGGGTTTCCCCCTTCTATTTTCTGTTTGCCTGCTGCTTGCAAAATCAAAGTAAAGAAAACAACGCCCAACTGATTCCTTTCCTTTTCTTTTTAGGTTAAAATGATGAATTAGTGAATGTCTTTGTGTTCCATTGTATTCATCACTGAATTTACCCCAATTTGATATATTATGGCGGCTATTGTACGGAATCAGCACTAGGATTAAATTCTTATCATCATTTTTTGTGCGTTTGGAGTAGGTAATGTTCTTCTGCTAAAGAACAACTTGAATTTGAGTCCCGACATCGCTGAAGTTTCTCAGGAGAAATTGCTGTCTTTGGTTGCCGAACGCTTGATTGATTCCAATGCTAATGTCAATGTAATGATTCACAACTTTCTTCTTTTGGTTGCTTTGTGATGTTTCTGTTGGCTGTTACTGTAAATCGCTTTTAACTGCTCTCTTTTTTTCCTTTTGAAGAATAAAGATGCAGGGTATCTTGAGAATCAGCAACAGAATATTGCTGATGCAATCGATTTGCTTCCGCGACTTGCTACTGGAATTGATGTAAATATAAAGTTTAGGAGGTAGCATTCTCTTTACCCTGCTCTACACGAAATGTTGAAGCCCGGTATTTAAATTGTTGCTTGTGGGTTTCACAGGATAGATGATTTTGAATTCACCCCAGAATGTGCGATATTTGATTTGCTTGACATTCCTTTATATCATGGTTGGATAGTTGATCCTCAGGTATGCTCATTCTTACCCAAAAACAATGTTTGATTTTGATAGTGTAATTTTGTGCACATTATGATGCTTTTTCTATTACCTGATATTTCTGTTATGCTTCACCTTGTAATCTCAAATAAAGTTCCTCAGTGGGAGTCATTATTTTTGTTAAGCAGGCACACTAAAAGCGTGCAGGTTGGATGGATTTATCTACCTTAATACTCCATATTACTTCTTTTATTTGAAGTTCTGGAGAAATCTCCCCCCTTCCTGTGGTGTAGTATAACAATGCTTTTTAAAATGAAGCTCTTTCGTCCCTTTACTTATAAGAGTGAGTTCAAAGGGGATCACTTCATATCTTTTAGAGTGCAAAATGTAAAATCTTCTTACTGTTATATGCTTCAATACCAGCCATCCTACTTGAGTATTGTTTATCTAAATTTGTGAAGGATTTTGCTATCCTTAGGTAGGCACCACTGGCTTTTAGCAAAGGTATTCTTTCATAGTTGTTAAGATAATGGGATTTAGCTTATAGAGTCTTGTTTTTATTTGGATGGATAGTAGACTGATATCCCTAAGACATATTGCTAGGAGGTTGAGTATTGGATAGCCTCATTAAACTATTGACTGATGTTGTCACATTGGTTCAAGCATAAGAAACATAGTTTTGGTACGTATGTTATGTGCAAACACAGTTTTCTCACAGTTGGTGGATTCCATTTCCCTTTTCAAATGAATTTGGTTCTATTTCTTTTTTTATTTTGTCTATTAGATGTTTGTCGCTTTGCTAATATCGGTTGAGATTGAGTATTCTAATATGAAATCCATTTTTTTTAAAATGAATGGGATTTGGAAACTTTGTTACTCTTTCTTTTATGAAAAAAACATTGCATGATAAGAAATTAACATTACATTGGAAGTTGATATACAGAGTATGGAGTCAGGTGGTTCATCTATTTATATGTACAATAGCAACAATAACTTTGTAAAAATCCCGCTAAAACGTGAGGTCTGCGGAGGTTTAATAATACGTAGCTTTATTCCTAACTAGTAGACAGGCCTTATTCCTAACTAGTAGAGAGATTTCATCTATCTATATGTGACCACTTCTAAAACTAACCCTACCCCCTTAAGCTATTGCATGCAACTTCATTTCCTTCACATTTAGTATGAGAGGAACAAAGGTTTGAAAGTCTGCCCTTCACATTTTATATTAGTGGCTAAATTGGCCCTGTAGGAAAGGTTTTTGTTACCCTCCATGACTGCATAGAAGAGCTCCAGGCAATTATGCTCTAATGTTGCACATGTAAATCCCAACCGTCTTCCCTGTTTGATCCCAAACAAGCAGGCCTTGCTTTTTGCAAGTTGACACTTCCTACTCTTTGCCTCACATATGCAAAATCCTGCCCCTAGATGCCCTTAGAACTTTCTATCATTGTTCCTGGATACACTCCAATTCTCCAAAATTTGGTAATTCTCAGTAAAGATGGAGAGCATCTCAGAATTGTGTAAGCATACCTATTGCTTTTCTTACTTATTTATTTATATTCAACTTGTGTTGCCTGATTGCAACTTTATTTCGGAACCTTGCAGTGGGTGCTAGTGATTCAATGCCATATCTGCTACTTCCTGATATGTTTGTTGGAAATGTTGCAAAATCTGAGAGTTCTTGCTAGATGACTATTGTTTCTTTTATTGAACTGTTACAGGATTATGACACTGCTAATGCCATTGGTTCAAAGTCCTATAATGCTCTTACTGCAGAACTTGTTGCCTTGGAAACACAGAAAATGGAAGGCAACCATAATAATGAACTTGATGAAGAAAATAAGAATGACCTTGGGGAAGATTGTGTTGATTTTGCTGCAGCTACAACTGCTACCCTTGGTGTTCCATCCCCAAGTCTTTCTAAAACTAGATCTTTTGATGAATCTCCGTGTTCTGACCACTTGACACTTAGAAAAGGGGACCTAGAAGAAGAAGCAGAGCTTCTAAAGGCCTTAAAAATGTCAGAGGCAGATTTGCCAACCTCAGTAGGTGAGTCACTTATGGCCCAAGTGAATGATGGGGTTGTTTCTGTTGATTTAGATGGGACTACGTGTATGAAGATTTTTGAGCCTGCAGATTCACTTGATACACCAAAGGACATTGGGGCTGATACTAACCATAGTGCCTTGACCAATGATAACAATAAGTTGACATCTCCTGAAAATCTTCAAGCGGAAATTGCGTGTTCCTCTATAGAAACTGATCAGAGTGTATCTCTTCCTAAGTCTACTAATAAAGATTCTGAAGGCGATATATCTTGCAGTGATGTGGCTACCAAGGATAGTATTGAGAAGTTGGTTCGGATGGATGGAATGCAATATCATTTTTCCGGGAAAAATACTGAACCAGTTGATATGGATGTTATACAGGGAGGTGAAAAATTCGCGAATCAATCCGCTTCAACAACAAATGTCCATGTGCCAGCAGAATTTACAACTGCACATGATATGGAAATGTCAGGTATATCTGCATTCAATCCAGAGTCAGATTCATCTAGTGGCGCAATGCAGAACACAGATTCAGCTGAAGCATTTACTTCAAGTGTTGATGGAAGTGAACCTATATATGAAGGAGAAGAGTGCATACTGGACTCTGGAGCTGCAGTCTATGAAGATCGAGAGCCTATGTATGAAGGTGAGGTGATCCTTGCTGAACAAGCTGATAAGACTGTGAGGCCTAATGATGAAATCACCTCACAGCAAGGTTAGTTTGCTCCATGTTAAAATGTGTAAACTTTCTTTTTTAAAATTGTTGATGTTTCATCTGGCATCTCAAATTTTTTATGTACACATACCATAAAATCTTTGTTACATATTTTTTCAAGAGACTTTGTTTATTTTTTTAATATTCATCAGGGAAGCTGATAAGGAACTTCTTGAACAGCAATGCTAATCAGCTGACCTTTTATGGGTATGTTGATTCATTTGTCCGGATATAAAATTTACTTATTAATTATTACTGTCTTCCCCTGATCTCATCTGAATTTGTGGAAGTTGTATAACAGAATTGGTTATTTTGCAGCCTTTTCTGCTTACAAGCTGGGCTTAAAGAACGTGAGCTCTGTGTGTTTTTTCGTAATAATCACTTCAGCACCATGTTTAAGGTTAGTTGACAAATTTGACATGCAACTGCTGTCACTATTGCTGAATGCTATTTGCCTACTTATCTGAAATATGGCGATCTTGGAAGAAGATATAAAATATTTCTTTCTTGGCCTACTAGCTCTGATGTATTCAGTCTCCTCTCTTGTGCAGTATGATGGTGAACTTTATCTCTTAGCTACAGACCAAGGCTTCATAAATCAGCCTGATCTAGTATGGGAGAAACTGAATGAGGTAACACCATTAAATAAGGGTTTAGACTTGATCTCTGATTCCAGACTGAGAGATGGTATAACATAATACTGAGAGATTGGGAAGTGTTGACTTTTCCTAATTGTGGATTTATTTTGCTAAGAGCTACAGAGTGCAGTGATCTTTTCCAGATTAAATTATTTATATCGTCTAAGAGCTCTCACATTTGTTTTCTGGGTTCCAAATAAATTAAGAGATAACCCTAAAAGTGAAAATTCAAAGTTGGGCCTGGAATGTTGGGTCAAGTTTCCCTTGGTAAAATTTCTGACAGTTTGGTCTTGATATTGATGCCTGTGTTTTGCAGGTCAATGGAGATTCTTTATTCATGACTGGCAATTTTAAAGAATTCAAAATGGAAAGCCATGAAAGTGACAGATGGGATGAACAAATTGCCTTGGACAGCACTGCAGTATGCATATAATTTTGGTTTGAAAATGAGGAGATTTGTAGCATTTACAAGTTTGACCATTGTTTTTTTTTACTTTTTTGTCAGGATTACATTTCCAGGATTAACACTGATCCACAAGATATGAAGTAATTACTCTTGACTTAAACTAGGGTCATTTCATTTTGCTGTGAAACATATTGAATAAATGATGATCAGTGATCCTATAGCATCTTTGTGTATTTTCCATTCCCTTTAATCCTATAATCTTTTAAGGGCTTAAGTTAATATTGTCAATGTATTGTTTTGTCAGCGCTGATCTGCAATTAGCAATAGCACTTCAGCAACAGGAGTTTGGGCAACAACCCTTGCAGCGGAATAATCTGCAGCAACCATCTGTTAGTAGCAGTTCGAGACTAATTACTGGTCCTCAGGTAGACAATTTATAGTGCTACAGTTGGATGCATGTAAATCATGCTTGTCTATTAAATGATGTGTTTATGTCATGAGGAAATTGTTTGTTGCAGTTTTTACATGCCAGCTCAGATTTTTACTTTTTGCATAACTTTGTGTCTGCTTGTGGTACGTGCATGGATAATATGAATGTTTTGTTCGGGAACTTAAAAGTTTGCATGGTAATCGATCATAGCATAAATGGTTAAGGAGTAATGCCTTTTTGCTTAAGTAATTTACCATTTTGGAATTATGTGATTAGATTCATGCATTGTACACACAAAGAGTTGTTTTTAAACGGTTGACATCGGACTCATTCTATCCACCATCAGTTTTGCACTCTTGCAGCTCCCTGGATTATGAATCCCATGTTGAGTACTGATGGTTTTGTTGTATGAATTATATATATTTTCAACGGGTTTTCTGAATGAGGCAGGTGGCATGTGCACTTCTCTCATTGTTTGATCTCAATGCCCATAATTATACTGAATTGTTCTGCAGGTGCCGAGAAGCAGTGTGAAAGCCTCGTCTTCGACTGCTAGAACTGAAGCAAAATCTAAAGATAGGTGTAATGTGATGTGACTTCTTTTCGGTGGCAATTGGCATTGTTTAATGTAAATGGTTTGTAGCTTGGGCCCAATGTATGATGACGTTAATAAGACACTTTGACCTTACATGTGACTAGATCGAATTTTTGGTCATTAAAAAGGAAGTATATAATACCTAGACCTTGTAAATCATCCGAGTTTACGCGTTATTCTAATTCGCTTCCCAATCTTTACTCCTTGGCTTACCTACTATTTCAATGAAAAATGGGCAAGGCAAAAGATCCCAGATTCATCTTGTAGATAATTGGACTCTCTCTGTCTGAGTGTGCTTTTGGTAGCTCCTAGTCCTTTGAAATCCATGTAGTAATGGATTGTAATTTGGAGAATGGAGAATTACCTTCGTGGTCCCATTACTTTTCAGCATGTGCCATGCCATTTTCTCGAAGGCGACTGCTGGAAAAGTAGTGGAGATAAGAGAGGGTAGAAGTTTTGGATTCTTTTGAAAATTCCCCTATCAATTCTCATTATTAGGAATAGCAACAAGTCAAGTTGGCTTATGTTATAGGCTAAAAATTTTATTAGGCGTCTAGGTTTGAGTGCAATCAAGTTTTAGGGGGTCCACAATTAGAGATAAAATGTTTCAAAACTTGATTGGGTTGGCTTAGACTTGAAAATTTTAAAATTAATTTTAAATATCTTCAGCGCCCAAAATATATAATAAAAAATAAATAATAGAATTTAAGTTTCTAAATGCAAGTGACAAATGATTAATGGAGATTGGAGTTTTCTTTATTGATTTGCATAAAATCACGAGTAAAGATTTTCATCTTTATTTGCAAAAAACAAATCAATTACATTAAATAAATAGTAAATCGAAAAGTAAAGATAAAAAAAACAATAGTTGAGTAAAAGCGACTAACTAACCATTATAATCAAGATTGCCAATAATTTGCATCATTTCATCTACATATAAAAAATCATTATATAAATTATGCTTAGTTATGCGACAATTTTATTAAATGAATATATGGTAATTAACAAATCATATACCTTTATCATTAGATATTATTTGAAGAAACTTTTAGTTGGATAAGTGGTCTACGTACTTATTAGAATAAAAAAGAAAATATATGATAATTTGATAAATAATTGTTAAAATTATGAAGTAAAAAAATAATTTATCAAAAAGTATGGAGTTTATCTTAAACATTTTCAACACCTAACTAATTTCAGGCAGGCATTAGGACTTCCAGAGTCTTAGGATGAAGTTATGATGAGGACTCACTATGGTGCCATTAATATTAAAAGTAGACTCAGAAAACAATAACAGATATTAGAATTGTTAAGTGGTTTGGTTCAAGTGATTATTTAATCTCATATCAACCTCTATGTGAATTCCACTACAATAATATGTCAAATTGCTCATTATTAATTTACTTCGTGTATCAAAATATATTCTGGAAACTCATATGTCGCCAAAATAGTATATCACTGAGGTCTTGAATCTTGAAATTTTCTGAGCATCAGCACGATTTTATCTTAGTGGGGTGTTGGCATCTTAATTAGGACGTTCTGAACTTCTAATACCTTGAAAGCCAACGCCAACTTTTTTCATTATCTACAGGATTTTTCTTTATGATTATATCATATTTACTTCTGCAATTGCCAATTGCTGAGAAAACTCAAATTACTCAATAGAAGAAAACTTTATGAATTTAACCAGTAACAAATAAATTACTAAGAGACTTTTATTTGAAAAGAAAATTACAATGGGAAAGGCTTAGTGCTAAAGACACAACTTAATAGTATAAGAACTCATTTACTGCGATTTCACCGATTTCCATTGAATTTGACCCATCAGTGACCATTGGCGATTGAACCATTCTCAGTTATACCATCACCAGGCTTCTGGGCATAGAATCTTCTATACATGGAGTCCACTTCTGTCAGGTAGTATGTTCCTGGAGCCAATAAAGTGCAATCTTTGCTTGTCACAAAGTCCTTGGCTCCATACCTGTGCTCCATCAATTTCAAGGTTTCAACAAATTTCTCTGGTGGAAACTGCAGGAGAAAAAATGAAGAATTACATAAGATGCCAAGACTGACTCATGGTGCTACAAGTTTTGTAAGTCAAACAATAATGAGAATATAAGTTTTCATCTGTAGGATCTTTAAAGCAAAAACACTATCAAAAGATGTATATGATTCATTGACGAAACACAACAGAATGAGTTTGTAGTAGGCTTCTCTATGTTGATAGTGGGCTTCTACACAACATGGAGAAACGTTACACTTAGTGATTCTAATGTCTTTCATGGAGAAGCCTGATGCAGCTGCCTCAACTAGGCATGCAGTACATTGTCCTGTCTAACTTCATAAAACCAAAAGAATGTGAAGCGAAAATTACCTCTTGTCTAGCTTTCAACTTTCCTCCAACATTCATCACTGTTGCAATATTTGATAAAGTAAATGGGTGCTGGCCTTCATGTAGTTTCAGTGAAAACATTGTGGCCGTCAGACCACTTCCATATGAGAACATTATCACCCGTTTGCCTGCCTGCAAATAATCACCAACATCAAAAACACTATAGGCCTAAGAAGTGTCTCTGAATTTCCAAAGCTAGGATGCCAAATTCAGAAAGGTTAGAGAGACTTGCCAATTCACTATGTTTATTGTGAATGACGGAGGCAAATGCTGCATACAGAGATGCAGTATACATGTTGCCAACTTGCTTTGGTATCAGAGTTGTAGGTTGTACCTTCACATCATACAGAGGCTTGGCAACT
>JAOQMM010000172.1:19217441-19228031 GCA_027563515.1 Erythroxylum platyclados | reverse complement strand
ATTTATTCGGCGTATAAAGAGATGTGATCCTTTTGTTATTCAATAGTCACACTTATGGATATAAAATGAATTTTGGTGTCAATTTATCATTTCTAGTGTGAGTACAAAAGGGAAAGCATGTGCAACCAAAAACATAAAGATGATCAAGGTTGGGAGATGAATTAAATAACATTTTATAAGGAGATTTGAAATGTAAGATAGATGATGGTAAAAGATATATAAGGTAAATAGCATTGAAAAAAGCTTCAAACCAAAATTGCTTTGGAAGAGTGAACAAGAAGAGTGATTCATGTTTCAATTATATAACTAATTTTACGTTCAGCAATACCATTTTGTTGTGGGTATAAGGACAAGAAATACGAAAAGTAATGCCATGAGTGGTAAGAAAGGTAGCAAACGATCCTTTGATGAGTTCAAAAGCTCCATCAGGTTAAAACATTTTGATTTTTATTGAGAATAAGTTCTCAGCAACATTTTTAAAATTTTGAAATTTTTTTAATGCTTGAAACTTATGGTCTAAAGGAAAAATCCAGGTGCAATGACTAAAGTCATTAACAAAAATTATAAAATATCGTAAACTAGAAAGTGATGAGAAAGGTGATGGTCCTCAAATGTCACAATAAATAAGTTGAAGAGATGCATTATATACTCTAGTGGATGTAGGAAAAGGAAGATGACAACTTTTAATTTGAAGACATGAATTACAATGAAGATTGGTACGAGACATTAGATCAGACTTAAATAATTTTAAAAAAAAATTAGTACATAGATGACCAAGATTGGTGCCAGAGGTGTGAAGAAACATATTAAGTAGCAAAGGCCATGAGATGTGTGAAATTGACAGGAACTTTAAGAGGGTAGAGATTATTATGGATGCTTCCCATGAGAAGTGGAATCTTGGTGGAAAGGTCCTTCACAACATAACCAATAGAATTGAATTCAATTAAACATGAATTGTTTTTAATAAATTGAGTAAGAGAAAGTAAATTGTCAATAAAGTTAGCCACAATAAGAATATTATTTAAGTGTAATAGTCAAAGATTTGCATGGAAATATAAGGAACCTTTTGAAGTTATGGGTTGAGAAGTACTATTATCGACAACTACTTGATCAATACCATGATATGGTTGAATGAAGTCAACAATATTGGTGTTAGGTGTCATGTAGGAAAAAGCACTAGTAACTAGAGGTCATTTAGTAATTTCACTGAGAGAATAAGTGGAGGAATTTTGTGGAGGATTAATGTGTAATGTAAAGAAGGTTGGTTGGATTTATATTAGGTCAAAGGAAGGATTGGAAAAAATTGTTTGTGGATTGCATATAGCAAAAGTAACAAATAAAGGCAATGAGACCAAATGTTTTACAAATTTGACATTTTGTAGGTGGAGAAATTGATTTGGGTCAGAAAGTGAAATTAGGATATGTGTTGGAAGTGGGAAATTAGGTTAGATCGTAGGGTTGGTATGTTGTAGATGTGAATTAAGCTAGGTTTGGTTTGGTTGATGTGGCAGTTGGGTATTCTGATCTGGGCCAGGTCCTGAAGAGGAATTAAAAGACATGGCCTAGTTTGATTTAAATAAAGACCTAAATAGGTCTTGTGTCTTGAAGCTTCGTTTATGCTGGTTGTATGATCCAACTCTTCTTTTGACGTCGTGAGTAGAGAGGTGACTTCCACTTTGAGTAGCGAATGTCATTTTTTATGGAGTTTGATTGAGGCATAGCAACCGTTGTTCATGAAGCAACAATTTTTCTCGTAGCTTAGAGAAGGAAGGAGGTGTCTCACGATTCTCCATTGTAATGATGAAAGACTTATATTTAGGGGAAAGCCTATTGATGGTAAAGAGGACCAAGTCTTCTGAAGAAATTGGGTCACCTACCACTGCCAGATCTTTAGTTGTAGAGGCAATGTTCGTAAGATAATTAGTGATGATTGAATCGTCCTTTCTGGTGATGTGAAAACAACAGCAAAGAAGGGATCATTAAGTTGTACTTTGTTGAAGAAAGTGAGTTTTTAATGTTGTCCAGAAACTCCGAGCAGTATCACAAGCCAGAGTAAGAGACCCAATTATAGAGGTAAGCGTCACGGTGACAACAGTATACTATTTGTCCTATTTTTGCCATTCCAGAAATTCTGCTAAAGGAGATGAAATGTTGTCGGTTGATGTATGATGCTTGGATGGTAGAATGATAAATTCGTCGATATACCTGATTGAGTCACAGGTAAGTAGTATTGCTTTGACTTTATTTTTCCATAGTTATTCTTGTCTAAAGCGGTTGTAATAAATTTTGTGATGTTGGTAATCGTTAATAAGGTGTTTGCAGAATGCATTTTAATTTTCTTGTGTTTGTGTATAATAGACGTAGTAGAGGTGTGTTTATGTCTAGTAGATGTAGTAGAGGTGGTATTGAAGACAATACAGAAAAAAAATTGAGACTGAGCTTGGGTAACCTCTGATACCATGTAAGAAAATAAGGTTAAAAAGAAAATGAAACTATGTAGTAGATATGTGTTTCTGTTGTGTGTATTGCATTGCAATGTACACTAAATTTATAATCATTTAGAGATAAAATGTATCCGTTTGTAATTGATTCTATCAAAACTTAATAATAAGTGACAATAAGAATTTTATCTAATGTAATTACAACAGGAAGATTGAATTAGGATTAGGATGATTTTCTATTATCAGAAAGTAACTTGAGATCATGTCAATATTATATGTTAACTAGGAACTTAGTGACATAGGTATTAGAAGTTATATTTTAATAACCCAAAACTTGCATTTAATTTCTTACTTGTAATACCAAGCCATAAATAATATTCATTTCTATTGATTACACGTGCACATCACATTTATCTTGCCAAATAATTAATTAATTGTCTATGAAATAAAATATATTATAACTAAATATAATTATTAATATTTAATATTTAATATTTAATATGAAATATCAGCATAATTATATAAATATTTTAATTAATTAATTAATTATAAAATAAATCATAAATTAACTAAATATAATTATTATTATTCTCAATATTTAATACAAAATATTAGCATATTAATAACCTAGCTAATCTTATTATTTTTAATTACATATTAAACATGCATAAGTAATAATTCCATTCATAATTTTTTTTATTTTTGTTTTTTGTTATTTTCCTATTCTTTTATTCCATTCCCAAGTTAATAATTATAAAACTTGACGCAAAGTGTTGACATTTCCTATTCAAAGCTTTCATTGGGCAACATTTCCTATCCCGCATTAAGTACTCAAGTTGTCAGTCAAACCACTACCCATGACCGTTACAGGGACCCCCTGACACTGACATGTCCATGCAACTCCCACGATGAAACTCCCACCACCTAACGATCAGTACCCCTCCATGTGTGATTGTCCAATCATGTCCCATCTTGCAGCTTCATTCTCACGACAATCAAACCGTTGGATGGCTTTTTGTATAAGTGAAAGTTACCTGTGGTTATCCTCACTTTGAGACGTTTTAGCTGTTTCATTCAGTAGACGTCAGAAGCACTGCACATTATGCTTGAATGGGAGAGTAAATTCAAAGTAATCTGTAAACCTCCGATCCTTAATAAATAATTTATACAATCGCATGTGATTATTTGGTTTTTATTATTTGTTTAATTTCAGGGTAGTGTATAAAATGTATCGTTGTATGCTGTATGCATGTGGAACATAGGGTGTAAAGAGCTGTTCTCCTTAATATATGCAGGCGAATACGAGACTCTTTCATTAAATATTATTTATAGGAAGATTCAAGTTAGCTCTTAAATTCGAACCAAACTAATTAAATCTAATATAAATTAATAATTTATTATAATTATCCTAAATTATTAATTTAAATCGAATTTAATTGATTTGATTCGAATTAAAAAGTTTAATTAGGTTACCAATTTAGTAACATTTGATTAATTCACGTCTAACATTTGTGTTATTTGTATTTCATCATATTTTTAACCAAAATCTAAAAGAAGGGATTTTACTACAATACTAAAAATTAGAAGTTTTTTTTTTCTAAAAAAGTTTAAAGATCTAGAATTTTTAAAAAATTTCTAAAAACTACCGGAGGATCTATGTCTTTAATCTATTTTATATAATGCATAGAATTAAACATATTTTTGGTATTATAATTAAAAATTCATTTATGTTTCAAAAAATTATTTCTACTGTAAATATTTATCTTCACAATGTAATTACATGTTTGGAATATTGTACAAAATTATGGAATTTAGTCAAATTCCACTATAATTTTCAAACAAAATGAATAAGAATATACATTTAAAGCACGAATTTATATAAGAAATCCTCAATAATGGAAAATGTTAAAATTACCATGTTTAAATAAGATTTTCTTTTATAAATAATTTTTATTTTAAATAGTGATAAACTATTGGAAGAAATTGAGTTAAATTACATGAATTCTAGAATTCACATATAACAAAGAATTAAAGCTTATTTATTTCAAATACAACTTAATTCCAATTTAGGATGGTGATGTTATTTAATGAAAATTTAATTTTATCCTTAATTTAATTGGAGCTTATAATTTGAACTTTCTTTTTAAGTTAAAATTAGTTATATATGTCATGTGTTTGAAAATTTAAATTTATCTCTTGATCTATTTGGATCACATCTTTTGAAACTCTCATTTTAAGTTACATATTGAAAAAATATATTGAGAACATTTTCTTTTCTTGGTTATGTCAAGATTGAAACATTAATATCTTAACAAATGGAAACTTTATCTACAAGTATGTGGTTCATTAGACTTTTTTTTTTCTCCATGGTTGAATCTTAATTGAGTCTTTTATGTATTTTACAATGTATAATTAAACAATGACACCTATAAACTTCGAACAAAATTTTAACAATGATTCAAGACAAGTTGATTACTTTGACTTGAACCCTCACTTAACTTGTTTGTCAAAAGACAGCAATCCCAAACCCAAACTTGCACGTATGCATTAGTAGTTAGCGAGATTATGCTTCCAGTTCCGGCACATGGAGTTGGAGGTGTTAGGAAAATTTCAATCCAAGTAACCAAATGATTCGCTTGGGTTCGTATAGGACTGTGCTTTGCTTTCTAATTTTTGTGGGTTGGATTTTAATTCAATCATTGACGAGTTATCCCAGTTAAAGAGTCAACAGTGATTGAGTTACTGCGACAACGTATTTCATAATATCGTGAAAGTACATCTGAATTTCCGATTGGGATTGTTAAGTTATTTACAAAAAAATAAACATAAAAAACCATTATCATCACTTAGACATGCATGAATTTCAACTAAAAGCAAACTTTACGGGTGAAGGACCGCATTTGTACTACCAACAAGAGTAAAAATTACTGTTGGATATTGTATGAGCTCCAAATTACATCTGGGAGACCCTTTGTAGTTCAGCCTAGTGATCAAATAGGTTTCCTTTCTACATTAATTTCTTAGAATTCAATGTTCTTTTGGAAGGGAAAGCAAACTTTTCCTGAGTTAATTTTATATATCTGACATGAATCTTCCATTTTCTAATAAAAACTATGAAATTCCAAAATCATGAATTGTATTTTAAATAATTTGATGAAATTTAATAATTTAAAAAGGTTTGTTTTCAAGCTGTTTGCTTCTAATTCTATTTCTCTATTGTAATTTTTTATTTTTATACAAAAGCAAAATTTTGATTATTAGTTTTATTACTACTAATAATAAAAAACTAAAACAGAAAAGTGAGATAAATCAATTTTTATGAATGAATCAAGTATTTAATTTTATCTTAAGGTGGTATTCATTTATTAGGATTTTTAACAGTGACCAATCGGTATGCCTTGTACCAGATAGAAAATGATACAAAATTTTTGAGGATGAAAAATATTAGATTAAAGATAAATTAAAATTTTATATTTTTATTCTTTAAAAATATAGTTATTATGTCCAAAAATAAAATAATTTTTATGTCAATTTTAATAAATAAATTTATTGAATTTCGAAACTTTAGTTTCTAAGATGAGTATTTAATTGATTAATTGTCGTTTATTGCTGCATTTTGTGATTTAATCGTCGTTTACATGCAACATTGGGATTGATAGAAAAGTATATAAATCCTAAACAAGGGTTGTAGTAAAATTTTTAGAGTTCTGTTAAATTTATGGTTTTAAGAATTTTGAATCATAAATATGATTGTAATTATGCATAGTATGTGACATACATTGATAACATCTTAGGAACTATAATTAAGTTTTCGGCAGACAACAGTGTTGCAATAGGTTCTCGTGTGTTTGATATCATCATGTCGGTGCATGCTATGATCAATGAACATATATTTATGATATATGTTAGGGCCCTCGAGAGAGCTAGTTGAGTTGTACGGGAACGATGTGGTGTCATCGGCGACATTGACAGAGACAAAATAGTCAGTATTATAATTAATGGTGTAGAAACTTTTGCATATCTGAAGCAAATATCTGGCACGCTAGCTTGAGGAAGACATTAATTCAAGCAAATATCTACCTTGACTGTGTAGAAGGCATGCATCGACACCACTGGATATTGCATGAAGTGTGACTATGATGTGGAGTACCTATACGTGTCTACCGTATTTTCTTATTATCTATTTAACAGATTTCTTGAGGTTGTATAATGTCAAATAGACATAAGTTTTGTGTGTAAAGCATAACACCATTCTTAGTGAGTGAAAGTGAATAAACGAAGAAAACGCAAAAAATACTTGTTCTATTTTTCGTAACTTCAAACGAACTTTTCAACGACGAAATCTTCGAACTTTCTCGACAATCTTTACGAAAGTTGATTAATTTGATGTTATTAACGTTTTTCTGTGTCTTTCTTAACGCGTGAACTTCTTAATGAGTCAGAGAATCTAAACATTCATTACTTACTTAAGCAGAAGCAGGAAACAATAGCAACTATATATAGTAACGGTATTGGGACTCCCCATCACAGACCCAATGCATATCCGAACCATACTGATTATGGTCCATTTTCTTCATTAGACTTTACTCCATTAAACCAGATCCCTTATCGAGCTACTTTATTATCTTTAATCGGATCAAATTCGATTCGCTTAACCGTAAATTTATTAAAATTGTAAAATCGTAATTAATTGTTGTTCATCTTAGGAAACTTACTAACATTGTGTGCATAGAATACTAGAAGAATAAGGGTTCTCTATTTCTTTTATTATTATTATTAGTTGTGATATCTTATTGCAGTTGTGATTTTACCTAAGGAACCTAAGGTGGATCGTAAAGACTTATGGAATGTAAATTTGTGCTAGATAAAATGGAAATCAAGAAACTTATAAATAAAAAAATTGGTTTCTAGTCAATAATAAGAATTTTTAAATTAAATATAAGGTTTGATGCTCGAATTAATGAAATATGATTATATAAGCATGTGTTATTGACTATGTCATCTATTGTGTTGTTATTCAGTTCCTTATTTTAAAGTTTGTTTTACTTTAGATTAGATTACATGATTCTCCAATATTGTAGGAGCTTTCACCAGAATTCTATTGTATACTTGTGTGTATATATTAAACTCATTAATTAATTATAGAACATCCTTTCTAATCCTTCCTGTGTCTATTGTTTATATGGTATTAGAGCTAAACCAACAGCTCTTGCGAGTTTGATCCTCCAAATATCCACTCACAAATGGCCACCAACATGAATGTCATCAATGCTGATTCTGTAGTGACCCGAGTCTCGCCCGGGTCACTACAGATTCTGCCAACTCCAACAATATTGTTTTTTAGTTTAATCCAGTATCCCAGCTGCTAATAAAACTTATTCGCAGTCACAAATTTACAACTTGGAAAACCCAAATCAACATGCTTATACGTGGACACAATCTGTTTGGCCATCTTGACGGAACCACCCCAGCTCCCTCCAAAACTATCACACAAGAAGGTCAACAAAAAGATCACCTCAATTACAACATTTGGTTTCGCTAGGACCAATTGATATAGAATGCAATCATGGCTTCTGTAGATCTGACCATAGCCCCAACTGTAACTGCAATCGTCACAACCAAGCTCGCATGGGAGTCTCTCCACACAACTTATGCAAATAAGTCACAGACTCAAATTTTTAGTTTACGTGACAAGCTTGATTGCCTTACGAAGGACTCACGTCCTGTATCTAATTATCTTCATCAAATCAGATCTCTCTCTTCTGAACGTGCAATAGTAGGTGCTCCAATGTCTAACGACGAATTAATTGTGAAAATTCTCAATAGACTGGGACCAGAATTTCGCGAGATTTTTGCTGCAATCCGCGTAAGAGACCATATCATTTCCTATGAATAGTTGTATGAAAAATTGCTTTATCATGAGATCAAAGGAGGGACATACTTCAATCAAAACTGTAATTCCCATTGGCCCAAAATCTAACTTCTCTGGTCACAATCCTTAATCCAACAATTCAAATGGTCATAATACTCGTCGAGCCAACAACAACAATAATAACAATAATAACTTCGATTCTCAATGGTGTTCCTCAACCAATAATAATTTAAGCTTCAACCTAGTTCGTTGTCAATTATGCAACAGATAGGGACATACAACTAATGTTTGCAGGTCTCAATCTTACAACCATCTTAAGGCCAAGGCTAATTTTATCTCTAGTAAACCAGTTGTAGCCAATCAATGGATTCTCGATTTTGGTTCCTCTCACCATGTCAGCATTGAGTCTCACGATCTTAAAGAGTGTAATGGTTCAGAAGGCATTGAAATGGGCAATGGTAAAACTATTCCAATTACTCATATTGGTTCTACAAAATTAATTACAGCAAATAATGCCTTTAAGCTAGTCAAGATTTATGTGCACCAACTATCAAATGAAATATTGTCTCTGTGTTAAAATTTGTCAAGATAATCTAACTGTATTGAATTTTTCCATCTGTTTTTTGTGTGAAGGTCTTGAAATTGAGGACTCTGCTGGTATACGGTTGAAATAAAGAAGGACTCTATGAGTGGCCCAACTTCACCACCCCCAAACCCACTTTCAATTCTGTCACTACAACAATTTCTAGTCGTGCGTGGCATAACCATCTTGGACATCCCCATTATCAAATTTTTAACTTTATTATGAATCAATTTTCTTTATTGGTTTCCTCCAAAACTAAGTTACTTTTTGTAATTCTTGTTTTTTAAATAAAGTTCATCGTTTTCCATTCCATCGCATGTATTTAAATAGTGATGCCCCAATCAAAACATTATTCAGTGATTTTTAGGGCCCATCCCCTATT
Organism: Erythroxylum platyclados; assembly: GCA_027563515.1. Lineage (NCBI taxonomy): Eukaryota > Viridiplantae > Streptophyta > Magnoliopsida > Malpighiales > Erythroxylaceae > Erythroxylum > Erythroxylum platyclados. The sequence continues at coordinate 19,218,753 of JAOQMM010000172.1, read as the reverse complement.
CTTTCTGTTGGCAGAACATGCTACTATTGTGTTTTTATTGATCAATACACCAAATACATTTGGCTGTACACACTTAAACACAAAAATAAAGTTCGGGAAATTTTCCACAAATTTCATCCCTTAATGGAAAAAATTTTAACACCAAAATCTATCACTTTATACATATGGTGGAGGAGAATATAAAAGTCTTGATCCATATCTTCCAATGGCATCCAACATTTAATATCTCCTCCACATGCGCCTCAAAGAGTTGCTTTAGCCAAGCTCCATCATCGACACATTGTTGAGACTGCAAAACACTACTGCAAGAGGTCTCCCTACCCTCATCCTTTTGGTCCTATGCTTGTCAACATACTGCTTATTTAATAAACAAATTACCCACACCACTTTTACAATATCAATCTCCTTTTGAAAAATTGTTTGGTGCTAAACCTGACTATAGTTCTCAAAGAAATTTTGGCTCTCTATGATATCCTTGGCTTAAGCCTTATACTACACATAAACTAGAAAACCGGTCCACTCCTTATGTGTATTTAGGCTTCTCCCAGACATATTATGCCCACCAATGTTTTGATCATATTAACTTTAAATTCTTACAAGATGTAAAATTTGTTAAGCATATTTTCCCCTTTCAAACAATTCTCTCAAACATTCAAAATTAGTTTTCAACTCTCACCTAGGAAGTAACCGAAATTACAAGAAAAATATGTTTTAGCGATGGAAATTACCGACAGAAATTATTATCTTCCGTTGGTAAAATTTACCGATAAAAAGATGTATTCCGTCAGTAAATTACAGACAGAAAGATGTATTCCGTCAGTAAAAATTACCGACGGAATGATATTGACAGAATTTGTGTAGTCTGTTGGTAATTGACGACAGAATACATAGTTCCGTCGGTAATTTGTGGCGGATTGTTTTAGACCGTTGGAAAATTTAACTATTATAAATTTTACCTGCCATTTCTCACTTCTTACCCAAGTTTTCTGTCAATAATGTCATTATTTTTTTGTACATTTAATTTCTGCTAAGAATATAATATTGATTGATAAATATGAAGTCAACATTATTCTCACTCAATAGTAATATAATAAAAATATTATAATGTGCACGAATACGTATCTTGAAAATAATTGTATATTAAGAATTTATACAAAAAATTAAGAGTAGCAAAACATCAAATATATTAACTAATCCATCTAAGTTACGTCGGTGGTGAAGGTGGATGATCTGACTGTTGCGATGAGGTCCTGTCTCTTGCCTTCAACTCATCCACCCCATTACGGAGCTGGGCTGTGTACTCCATCAACCT
>JAOQMM010000172.1:19188840-19207419 GCA_027563515.1 Erythroxylum platyclados | reverse complement strand
ATAGTTACTGGTTCTAGACAGTACATTTGTTGCCAGAAGCTTAAAGCTATCAAATTGGAACTGAAGAAGCTGAAAATCTCCCACTCCCCTAGTACTCAGGAAGCAGTTAATACAGCCAAGAACAGATTGGTGACTACTCAATTCTTACTCTCTATTAATCCAGGGGATAGTAGTCTTATTCATAAGGAGAATCTAGAGCTGGAATCCTTTTTAAGAGCCAATTCAGAACACTCTTCACTCATTCGTCAGAGGGCTCGTATAACTTGGCTTAAAGAAGGGGATAGAGCATCAAATGTCGTCAGTAATTGCCAATTGACGGCAGTTTACTGTCAGTGGGTAACTTGTATCTCATTTGCAATCCACTATTGATTTAGTGGCGAAAACTTTTGGTTCGGCTAAATAGTCTACACGTATATATTTAGAAAAGTTTACTTCTTTTATTATATTTTATGAAAGCAATGGGCTGACGAGAAGACTATACTCATCGAGCATTCATTGGGGGTAGTTGGAACTCCCTAATTGGGTGCATACGAAACAGTGCTTTGTCAAACTTTGGCATCTCTTCAAATGAACACGAAAGCTATCTAACTTTCCAGCTAAAATTAGTGAAGAAGTGACATAAGTTAGAATAACGAGATTCCTTTTTGAAAAGTTGAAAAATATGGTGTAATAACGTTTCAAAAATATTAATTAATGGGTACAATACGACAAGTGTCCACAAGATATAGGGCGCGATTTCCCATGTCAGATCCAGCTAATTAGTGTAAACTTTAACTTATGAGTTACACATTAAACAATTTCTAATCTAAAGGCAACTGTAAAACTTCTTTTATAACCAAACTGCATTTCAGGAATGTTATTCAAGTTTTAACTTTTAAGAATAAGAATGTGACCATATGGAACTTCCTTTATGCAACACCTTACAAGAGATTGCTAGATCTACAATAAGTAGCAGCCTCGTCTCTCTCAGATTCTGTTCAAACACTCTTGTGTGAAAAACCAAAAAGAGTTAACAAAATTTGGTGAACTTATTTTGAAGTTAGAACGTTTTTTAGGCATTTTAAAAATGCGGGTTTAATTTTTTTATGGAAACATATAAAAATGATAATTCATGATATAAATCACTCCATAAAAATTTTCAGAATATTTTTAGAAGAGGTATTAAGCAATTTTAAAGTCTTGAAAATATTATAATTTTAATAATATTACTGAAAATTCAATTAATACAAGCTTATTATTATTGCACTTGAAAACAAAATATTTTAGAAAATATAAGAGTATATGAGAATTAAAAATAAGTAAAAATAATATGATTATGTAAACGAAAATAAGTCATGCAAATAGGAGTATTAGATACGCTATTAGCTTATTTTTAGCTAGTGATTTAGTATTTGGTATATTTTTTCTCGTGAGTATTTTATATTGATTAACTTATGAAAAAAGCAATATTATACATATATAATAAAATACATTTATTATATATTTAATTCTCACATTATGATAATTGCTTTTCTCGGGTTAGTTTTTAATTCTCATATTATGATAACTGCATTTCTCAAGTTTAGTTTATGTACAACATTTCTAGAAAAAAACAAGAGAGATTTAAGTTACAATGGGATATCATTTAATTGAAAGCATAGAGAGATACACAATGAGTGTCTAAGATTATATAACCTCTCAATCGAAAATATATTTAATGTAAATTTAGTATGCATACTTTAAATTATTTATGGCATCAATATCATCATCTCAATCTTATTATATAGATTGTTTGAATTCCCACTACCTTCTATAGAGTAGGGGGTTTCCTTTTAAATGTATCTTAATTTGAACTTATATTTATAATGATTTATCTTGTTTCCCAATCTTTTGAACTAAATTAACTTTTTTTTTAGAATGTCTCATTAATCGAATCATTCATGATCTTTTAGTAAAATTTTTAAGACAGTAACTATTAACTTAATTATTTGAAATTAGAACATGAGTAAAAACGATATATCTAATTTGAAATTCACGTAACCTCAAAGATAATTACTCAATATAAATTAAGATTATAAAATTGGTCAACTATATACATATTGTATAATTCATATGCTATGATATTAGCTCTCTTTCATTAGATTGTATGTTTTATTTTATAATTCCGTCCAAATGATAGTTTAGGCATCTCTAATGCTAACTTGAGTTGTTTACTCAATCAATTCACCTTTCAAAATTCATTTATGGCATGTTAAAAAAAATTAGAAGAACACATTATTTCTTTAAATTATGTTATAACTAATAACCTCTTTTCTTTTGTAATATATATCTGACATTTGTGTTTTAAATTTTGAACTCTCATTTATTTCTTAGATAATCAACTTAAAATTTGTTTAATCTCCATTCCTATAGATTTATAAAGGCAATTACATGTGAACTAAGGTATCTTATATCTATCCAACATACTTCTTTTATCTTTAATACATATTCAAACCTTCAAAAATTGAACATTCAAGTTAAAATCAAGCATTCTCATATTTTATAATTGATTTTTTGTCTAAAATTCAATATAGAAATTGATATTTAATAATCAATTAAACAACTATTGTATTAAAAACTCAATGGATATAACGAAGGAATAAAAAACCCATATGTATCCTTAACTTTGATGCTAGGTGCACATTGGTCCTCAAACTTTTATTTTTACCAAATTAACCTTAAACTTGTTTAAAATTTCTCTTTGCACCCTCAATTCACAGGAACACGGGGTCTGTAATAGACATTCTAGTTATAGGAGGTGGGATTAATTAAAAGACAAATCAACAAGGGTATTTTAGTATTTTTTTAAGTAGCTAAAAAAAACTAATAAACCATCCCCATTGTTCCTCCTTCATTTTTTGAAGGCTGTATTTATATACAGTTTAACCAAAGAAAGGGATTAAAGTTCATGGAACAATTTAGTTTTCCCCCTATTATTTTTTGCCTTTCCATAAATGTTCTTACCATCTTTTTTTTTCTAAGGAAAGTAGATTAATTACTCGACATATATATAGAAATGTAGGAATAGAAAATAAATTTAATAATTAATGAGAGTTTAGAGAAAGAAAGCACAGAATGTGAACCATTATCCCTCTCCTTGTAAATTCTCAATTTTATTGTCTTCTATTGAAGTTCCTCATTTCAACAAATAGGTAGTCAAAACACTAGCTACTATAGTTAGTCAGTTACAAAAACGACATGAATATTTATAAAGAAGAAATGATCATTGAGGCATTAGCCATAATCAAGAAAATCAAATTGTAGTTGATAAAGATCATAACAATAATATAGCATATGCATGAGAAAATGAAGAAAAGATTGAATTTATGAGAGGTTGTTTGAGGCCAAATAAGTACAAATATGGCAAAATTAGTTGACCCTAAAAGTATTGTTTGTGAACCTTGTATTGGGTGTTTTGTTTAGATTTATAACAATGAAACTGTATCTAACAACTCTTATAATCCCATCTCTTAATTTCTCTATGGGTCTTTTAGGCTTCTCCTTTGTTAAGAGGTGAACTAAATTGTTTAAAAAAGTTGGTTTCTTGAAGCAACTTTTTACCTACTAAGAGAATGTTGTCATTCAAACCTACATGTCAAAATGTATAATGGAATCTCAACACATAGGCATCAAAGACTATTAAACCAAACTTTGTGAAATCACAACATTAAAAATTTTTGCATTATTTTGCCACTTCTTATAGCCTCTTCTCAATACCATCATATAATAATAAAAATAATTCTATGCACAATTCTCTTTCCCTAATTAGCTTAATTCTAAGTACATGCAAATCATAGACATAAAATAGTATCATAAGCCTAAAAATCTAGATAGAGAGGAAATAGAACAGTGTAAGCTTGCAATAAATGAAGGAGGGATGATGGAGATGAGTTCTTAGTTTGTTTGGCTAGTAAAAAAAATACTAAAATACCCTTATTAATATGTCTTTTAATAAATCCCACCCTACATAGTTGAAATGATCACCACAAAATCTGTATATCGGTGAATTGAGGGTCCAATGAGAAACTTTAAATAAGTTTAAGGTTAATTTGAAAGAAAATAGAACTTTGAGTATCAAAATGCATGTAGCATTAAAGTTCAAGGACCAATTTAAGATTTTTTTTCCTATAACAAAAAAATATTAATAATAATTACTATTTGAAAGGTCTCATTGACCTGTACATAAGTCCAAAACTTCCCTCTCCAAAACTTTTTTATTGCTTTGGTTGGTTAAATATGTTATAATCATGTTTGTTTCTCTACGAAATCTCTTACTTGTTAATTGGAGTAACATGAATAAGCTAAGTAAAGCTGATTAGTATTTGTATTTTGTGATATCAATAAGGTTTTCAAACTTTGATATTCTTAAATATCACAGTTTTGCTTGTGATATTCAAAGTTATTTAAGTTGTACAAGAGCAGCTCAGCTAACACTTTCTCTCGCATTCTAGACGAAGAATTCCTTACATTAGGCAATTTACACTTTGTAACATTTGAAATCCTTTTATTATCCTATAAACAAAATCATGTATAAAAATTTTAAATTGTTTAAAACAAATGATACACATCATAATTAAATAATAATTTAACACCTATTTATATGCATAAAAGTCAAGCCTAGCTATATATATTATGCATTTTAGAAAAGAAATGATGTGCTAGAAAGTAAATTATAAGTTCTTATTTGTCCTTTATATCCTCTTTATTAAAACGTTTTCTTTCATGTTTACCATATTTTATACTTAACTTTAAATTTTTAAATATCCATACCTAATAATCTCTTATGCCCCCACCTTTTATTTTTATTGATGATATTATAACTTATTAATTTTATAAAAATCAACCATTAGTTGGCACGACTATCTTACATATATATTAATTGATATATCAAGTTTTCGAAGGTAGACGTCGAACTACAATGATAATTTAAACTTAAAGAATAAATTATAAATTTTGATTTATTGAGTTTTTATGTTGTTTATCATTATATATGTATAAACACACACACACACACACACACATATCTATTTTTCTTTTCCTTTTTACATAAATTATATTAACACTAACCACCAACTATAAATTTTTTATAATAAGTAGATTTTTTAAAACTACGATATTAAAAACAATTGGAATACCTTAAGCTTCTTTTTAAACTCTTCATCTTGCTTGATACTAGTACTCTTGTATGGGATTCTTGTAGTAGTCCTTGGCCTCCTCTTTTCTCCTTTTCTATTTATCTCCTTTCTTATCTTCAATCTTAAGTAAGGATTCATCGAGATCATAACCTTACTCTTGATGCTAACCTTAAGCCCTCTTCTTCTTCCATTCCCCCTCCTCTACCTAGTGCAACTCTACCTTCCTCCTCTGGTCTTGTTCAAACCTTGAGTACTAGATTAAGTAAGAAGCAGCGGTACCCAAACAATGCTTCATTTCTATCCTTCATCCTTATCTAAAGGATATAGTTGTTGCTCCCCTCGAAAGTTCTTAAGGAGGGAGCCAGTAAGTGGAATACCACCCTTGTTGTATTTTTTTATAGGGAAAAGACTTTCATTTCCCCTCATTCACTCTTGGGCCTCATGCTTGTGGAAGCCACTAAAGCTTAAAGAGACATTGCTAATTGAAAATAATGCATTCCTTTTTAGCTTTCTCTTAAGAGATGTTGCTAAAAAGACATTAGATGAAGGACCTTGGCATTTTAATGGCAGACACCTACATCTTTAACTTTGAAAACTAGGAATGAAGTTTAAGTCTATCAAGCATAACCAAGTGCCTCTTTAAACCAATATACATAACATCCTCTTATAATATTGGTCAGCTAAAGGACTCAACTATTTGGCAAGCTATATTAGTTTCCTTAATAACTATGGATGGGCAAACTATTTCTCTCAAAAGGATATGTTATGTCTGCTTATGTGTTATAGTGGAGATAAAAAAGAGCTCCATGATGATATTTATTTATCAAAGCTTGGAGCCAATAATATCCGTTAAGAATATTTAATTAAGGCATCTTACCAATGGAGGCCATCCCTAATTGATCAAAGATAAGCTTAGAAACCTGTAGACATATCATTCAAAAGAAGTGATTACAATGAACTATTGGGGATGAAGGAAAACACCCTTAAAGAGGAGCTTGGGTGAAGGATGAGACAAGATATTCCTTAAGTTCTATAAAAGCAAAGGTATTAAGGAATTACAACAGATGAAGGAAGTCAGATGGACTATATAATAAATGAGGGAGTAAGGAATTTGAACTTAGTCACTTCTAGTAAACTAACCCTCTTAAGACAGGTAACTCCCTAACAATATTAAGTATTTGTGACGTTAATACTTTAGGAAGCATAAAAGTAGCCATTTCTTCTAATGGCTAATAGAAGGAAATAAAAACTGACCAATTGTGTAATTAGAAGCAAAGTATGGAGCTCCAGGGAATCACCCTTAGTAATGATAAACATAAGAGAAAAGGTATATGATTTTAATCTTGAATTTAATTAAGGAATAAGAAGAATCTTAAGAAGAAGGAATAAAGTTAAAAGCTCAAGGACACTTACCTAAACTTGATGTCAATACCATCTTGGAAATTAAGGGGGATTAACTGCCCGAAGAAGCAATAATTAATTCAAAATCAGTTAAGAGAAATCAAACCTATACTTAGAGGATTATTGGAAACTAAGTTAAAGAAGGAAAAGTGTAAAGAACTCCAATTTTTGCCTAAGTGTTGGAGCATCATCACTAATCATCAATTTCATCACAATGGAAGGATAGTCATTACTTACAACCCTAACAAAATAAAAGTCACCCCCCTTTATAATCGTTTTTTAGGTTATGCATCTCTTAGCAACCTTGAACTTAAGTAACTTGACTTTGTTATTTTATTTGTCTATGGCTCTAATTATGCATTTAAGAGTATTGATCTTTGGGAAAAGTTGAAAAGGATCCAGTCCTCTATTGATTCTCCTTAGTCTATCCTAGGGGATCTCAGTAGCAATTTATATAGCTCTTAGGTATATGGTAATGCTTGTTTAAACAACTTCAATATATATTTTAGGAAGTGTGTGAAAGATATATAAGTAATAGATCTCAAATTTCAGGAGTACTTCTATACTTAGAACAATAAACAAGATAAGAAATAACACATAAGGAAAAAGCTTGATGGAACCCTAGTAAATGAGCATCATTATTGAGATTCCCTAAAATTAAAGCTTGCTTCACTAACTCTCTTTTCTCTAACCATTGTCCTATTCTAGTGCAGAACCTAACTTCCACTACACCAAGGAAAGCCCCTTTTCACTTTAACAATTATCTCACAAAAGTTGAGGAATTAACTTTTCACTTTAACAATTATCTCATAAAAGTTGAGGAATTAACAAAACCTTTATTTACTTTATCCCTAAAATTAAAAGTCCAAACTCCCTTAAGGACTTCAGAACAATCTCTTGCTACAATAACATATACAAAATAGAAGCCAAACTAATTTACTCAAGGCTAAAGATACTGCTGAAATCTCTCATTAATGGCTCTCAAGGCGCATGCATATCTAGTAGATTGATTGGGAATAATATACTTCTAGCTCAAGAGTTTCTCAAGGGTTATGAAAGGGAAAATTCCAATAGAAATTAAAGAAGGAAAAGTGTAAAGAACTCCAATTTTTGGCTAAGTATTGGAGCATCATCACTAATCATCAATTTCATCACAATAGAAGGATAGTCATTACTTATGACCCTAACAAAATAAAAGTCACCCCTCTTTACAATCATTTTTTAAGTTATGCATCTCTTAGCAATCTTGAACTTAGTAACTTGACTTTGTTATTTTATTTGTCTATGGCTCTAATTATGCATTTAAGAGTATTTATCTTTGGGAAAAGCTGAAAAGGATCCACTCCTCTATTGATTCTCCTTAGTCTATCCTAAGGGATCTCAATAACACTTTATATAGCTCTTAGGTATATGGTAATGCTTGTTTGAAGAACTTCAATATATATTTTTCACTTTTCACTTTAACAATCATCTCACAAAAGTTGAGGAATTAACAAAACCTTTATTTACTTTATCCCTAAAATTAAAAGTCCAAACTCCCTTAAGGACTTCAGAACAATCTCTTGCTACAATAACATATACAAAATAGAAGCCAAACTAATTTACTCAAGGCTAAAGATACTGCTGAAATCTCTCATTAATGGCTCTCAAGGCGCATGCATATCTAGTAGATTGATTGGGAATAATATACTTCTAGCTCAAGAGTTTCTCAAGGGTTATGAAAGGGAAAATTCCAATGGAAATTATGTAATTAAGGTGGACTTTCATAAAGCTTTTGATTTAATTTATTGGGGCTACATTCTGCACCTATTAGAAGCTTTTAGGTATCCTAATGTCTTCTTCAGTTAGATTAACCAATACATTATAACCCTTTCTCTTAGAGTCCTAGTCAATAGAGAACCAACCAAATTGTTCAAAGAAGGAAAAGGTCTTAGAAAAAGGGTCCCTTGTCCCCCTATCTTCTCATTTTGTGCATGAATTGCTTACCATATTGATTGAGTTCTCTATAAAATAGGATAGAAGCTTTACGTTTCATTTAAAATGCATGAAATTTGGGATCTTTAGTATTGAATTTATAGATGATCTTCTTTTTTTCCAAGGCTGAAGATAAATCTATTTGTTTGCTTATGTCTACCTTAAACTCTTTTAAAATTCTATCATATCTTTTAATCAACTACAGTTGGAGCAAGAGCAATATCTCCTTATCTATCTTCAATTTCGAACATACAACTTAAAGATCCCCCCTCTTATACCTTGGGATCCTAATCACCATAAAGAGGTTGAGTTTTGGGAGTTCCTCTTCTGGAGAGAAAACAAAAGAGGGCCTATAGTTGGTGTAATAAATCTTTATCCTTTACAAGAAGGGTCAAATTGATTAATTTCATACTCAACTCCCTCCTGACTAACTGGTCTTCAAACATTTTCCTCTCAAAAGGATTGACAAATGCTATGAAAAGGATGATGAGATTTTTTTGGTCTAAAGAATTGAACAAAAAATACTTTACTAAGATTAAATGGTCTGAGGTATGCAAGCTAAAAAAAAGATAGAGGGCATGACATTATTTCAATTTTATTAGCTAATGAAACACTCTTAGCTAACATTTGAGAATTTTGTCCAACAAAGAGGCTCTTTATCTCTAATGGATACATATCTACATTCTCAAAAGGAAAAGCCTTTAAGAATTATAAACAAAACCTCTTATTCCTAGTTCTTAAATTTGCTACTCAAAATTAGTGACTCTTTCTATATGAATATCAAATGTAGAATTGGAAATGAGGAATATGATTCATTATGGTTTGATAATTTGAGCAAGTTGGGCCCTTTACATAGGACCAACTTGTTCCCTACACTTAAAAACTTGTTCCAATCTTTTGAAATAAAAAAAGGAACTAATATATGAGAATAATTAGCCCAATAACTCATCTTTGTTTTGTAACTTGATTCTAAATTACACACCTTACCAAGGAATGGAGGATCTTTATGGTTGATCCTTCAAGGAATTACAATAATGCCTCTTGTTGGATCTCCTTAATTCCTAATGTGCATAGAATGGAGTAATTTGGGATAGTCTGGTGTAAGAAGTTACTGCTAAAAGTATCCTTCCTCATGTGGCTTGTTTATAGGCAATAATTAGGGACCATACACAAACTGAGATTCCTCAATATCTCACAATTATGATTCCTTTGTAAGAAAGATTACAATTTAACATTTATTGTTCAAGTGTGAATTCTCTACACAAATTTGAAATATGATAAGAGAGCTTTATAGGTTCTTTATAACAAGTCTAAACTATGCTAACATTTTTTATAATCTCGAGCAAGAAAATAGTATATCAAAAGGGGATAAAACCATATGCACAATTGCGTATTCCGTATGGAACAGAAGAGACACCAAGTTATTTCAAAGAACAGAAAAAGCCAATGACTAGTTAAGCATGAATTATACCTCAAATAAGAAAGCAAATCATAGTGAATCAGAACCAACTTACTTGCAATCCTCTTCTAGTTTCAAAATGGTCTCTATACTAACCACTTGAATGGAATATAGGGGAGTAAGGTAACAAAATGCAGCAATCTTATTAAGTGTGAATCTCCTTTATCAAGTTATATTAGAAGTTCAATATTGTAGTGGGTTTTGTAACTAAGCATATTGGAACCTTTTGGCTTTTGCTTAGACACCCTTTTTATAAGAACAACTTGTAATTTTCAATTCAATTTTGGAATAAATTATTTAATTTCTAAAAATGTAATATTATCATTTAAAGTTATTTTATTATAAGTTAATCTACTATATAATTTATCAATATTATTTTCAAAACAAAAAATAGTTCATAATTTATTTAATACTTGGAAAATGGTGGCGAAAATAAATTATTAACAATAAAAAGGAAAGGTGGGGACTTCTTTTTATTTTAAAGTGCATATAAAATGATTAATAAAAGATAAAGTTGAGAAGTAATACAAATTTTTTCTATTATGTAGTGGTGCAGTGATGACGACAAATAAGAATTTAAATGTTCTTAAACCGTTCTCGTCTAAGGTCCTTTTAAAAAAGTAATCCTGTTTCAAATAGCTAAGTCCACCAACTTTTTGAACCGTTACTTGTTTCGTATAGCCAAGCCCACCAACTTATTAAATCGACTTTGAGCCATCAACAAATAATCAGAGCTATAAAAATCTAACAATCAAGTATTACCACGTTCCTCGTACTTCTTATCTTAGGTATTTGTTCCTCTTTCTTTTCCTCCTTTTCATGGATTAGCAATTACATTTAAAATATTTTTCTCTCTCATCATCTTATATCCTTCACATTTATTTATTTATCAGCAACCCAATCTTTACCTCAATCTTAAAATCTATTTGCTGATCAATATGCTATGCCTTGAACCCATATAAGTTTTTCGTTTTGTATGATTTTTTATAGGGTTGAATATAAACTTCTCAAACTGTCTGAACCCGATTCATTTATAATCAATACACACAATATTTGAAATGAGTTAATAACTTTAAAATACTAAGTGTTCTAACTAAAATCTACACATTCTATTAAGAGAAAATAAACATTTCATACCTTATTTATTGAATAGATAATTTTTTTAAAAAAAATATTTTTTCAAGAACAAATAATAAAGTAACTGAAAATTTTAACCAAAAACTTTTGTAAATAAGAATTAACTCAAGTTTATAATAAAACAAAAATAATTTCTTAAATATTTTCATTAAAAATTTATAGAAAATTATTATTTTAAAATTGATTCTTGATGAAATTTTCTATGTTGTTGTGATTTCTTTGAATTAAATACTTTAATAATTTGTGATCATAGTAAAATAGTATAAAAGAGAATGCATATAATTTTTCTTTCTTTTCGTGATAATTGTACGGAGTATTTCTAATTTTGTGACTTTATTTTATAATTGTGTAATATTTGACTTTTTATACACTTTTTAAGAACTAGAATTTTACAAAATAAATTTGAACCATTAAACCATTTAATATAAAGTGAATATATAGATTGATTAAGTGTGGCTTAAATACTTATAAGATTTAATTTTGCTAAAACATAAGCATTATTTTATAATAATTTAGGTTTAAATTTATTGCTTCTAACGTGTCAAACCACACATTGCACTCTCCTAATTTGGTATATTAGAAATAAAGGAAGAGTTTCCTACTTTATCTCTAATAGGTTATAATTTTTCACTCTTCATTTTGCAATTAATGAAAATATTATAAAAACAAAAATAAGTTATATTTTAAATTCTAAACTTTAGTTATTTTATACTATTAATTAAAACTATTAAAAATAACCATAAAACGTTAACTTTTAATTTATTTTAAAATTAATTTATCATTAATCTTATAATTAACATGACACATTGTGTCAATAAAATTTATTTAGAAATAAATATTTACGTGATAAAAAGTTACATATTGGCAAATCAAGAAAAGTTCAAGTCAAAACCTTAATTTTTTACTCAATTTGTCTCCTTTTTCTCATATAGCATCTAATACCCAAATGCTTGCACCAATGCGGCTTATCAAGCTTCCGTTGCCTTGTTTGCATTCTCTTATGGAACCATTTTCTTTCTTAATACTCTCAAATTGTTGGAAAATCAGGCCAGGATTTGATCCGTATACAGTGAAATAATTACAAAACTTTTTCAGTTGATTTTTTGAGAGCGAAGATCACTAAAATTTTATAAAATAATTATCACATAAATCATAATAAAGCATGAATCTTAATTTGTACCTTATTTTCAAGTTTGATAATATTCTTGTCGTATCCATCAAATCGTTTATGAAACTGGTTCATCTTAACCACATTAGCCACGTAAATGCCTGGTCTCTAACGATATCCACAGAACGAGTTAAGAGAACTCTGTAACTATTGCAGAGAGAGTTAGATAAGGAGTGCTAGCTCTATTACAACTTAAGTCTATTTATAATAGGTTTTTAATATTTTAGTAATTTAATTAAAATTAAATTATAATTTCAATGAAACTTTAATTAGATTTACAAATAATTATAATTAATACTAGTTATGCCTAAAAGAGATCCAATATTTCATATTGATTCTTATTTATTAAGTATCTCATATTTAATCATAAAATTTCTCGAACTTTACAATCAAATTTAACTTTATTAAAATATCTTTGTTCTCTTCAACCTTTTCTTCATATGTGTCCCATTCGATTCTCAAATATATTGGCGATGGATACAAATTATAACCCCCGAATCACATTTAGGATTAGATAGATTATACTCCTTTAATTTGTATTTAATTCTCTAATTAAACAATTTATATCTATATATCAAGATTAATGTCTAGCAACACATCATGATCACCTAAATATTTAGGAATGTTAGTGTTTTTGGCTAACCTTTATATGCATGATTTTTTCATATAATTCAATCATTTCAATATACAATGTTTCAGTTAGACATAGAGTATGTAATTAATGTCTACTCTATTTTGAGTCTAATCAATTAGTTCTCCACCATTAGCTATTAATTCAATTAATGACATTAGTAAAATATTTACAAAATGTCATTCTATCTTGGCTAAGGATTTCCTAAATCAATATTAATCGAGAGCAATAAAACATTCTTCCTAATTATTTTAGGATGATGAATCCTATCCTGATCACTCAACTACCTCCATATAGTTCATGCCGCATCCAATGACTATCGACTGAACTACTTATGATTAGAATATGTCATAAGTATTATCAAAACATAATAATCCCTATTCAAGATAACTTTGGAAACCTCAAGAAATGATCACTTATATAATCATCACAATGGAAATTTTCATAGATATACAAGAAATGATCTAAATAAATTTCTTATATAGGGTCAGTTCAGTAAACTTATGTTCTACTAAGCACCCACACGTTTGTTTAACTATCTCCATACTTTAATTTATGAGATTGATGACTTCATTCATAAGGAAAAAAATAATGTGTGCTAGTATTTTTATGTTCTATTAATGTCATGTCCTAATAAAACAATGACTAGGAACATTTTAAGGAAAATATATAATGATAATCTCATCATAATTTCATTAGCAATGTATAATTATCTTATGGACTTTATCATATACATCTAAATATGTAAAAGATAAAGAATGCCTTTAAATTATTTTATCACTAAACTACAACCAACTGATCGATTGTACGACATAAACCAACACGAATAATGTGGATTCAAACAACCACCTCATCAAGAGTTAAATTCGTGCCATCTACTACATGAAACAAGAATATTAATTTTATTATACAAATAAATTGGAAAGTAAAAATTTATTTGATAGCTAAGTTGTAGTATTTTATTTTCCCTTTTAGATATAAGTCCACCTTTTTTCTCGACAACTAATTAAATGGAAAACTTTTACAATGAGATGACTTCTTAATTTGAGATGTAAATCAGTTTAAAGCATTCAATGATATTTGGCTAGTCTCTTTTGATTATTTGTTTTGCAAAATTCAAGCATGGACAATGAATATTTAAAATGTAAAGCTCAAAGCACTATGATAAAGTTTGACTATATTAAACTGGAAAAAGGTCAAGGAGCATTCTTTCTAGTACATGTCATCATCAAAGTAACCATAGAAACAATATACATAACCAAGATGGGAAGTAAAAACACAACGTCATCCAACCATTTCCAAAAGCTACCTAGATTTCAACATATAATCTTTATAGTGTATGAGAAAGAAGAGATGGATTGGGAAAAAATTTATAATTTTATTTTAAAATTTGTAATAAATTTATTGATATGTAAAATTTTGACTACGTGAATACTTATTTGTTAATAGATCTTATTAACATAACATGTCACATTACGATCACTAGTTAGGGGGTTAATGGTAGACTAATTCTGTATAAGTTGAAAGTTTAATTATTTTATTACTATTTTGCTAGTTTTGATTAGCAATACAAAATTAAGTAAAATTTAAGAATTTAAATATAATTCAATTTAGAAATGACAAATTTAAGAAATTTTTTAAGGAAGTCTTTATGTGTACATATATAAACACACACACACACACACGTACATATATAATTGAAATCTATCTTATATCTTCAAGAACTAATTTAGAATATTTATGTAAAAAGAGATCATGTGGTTGATAAATTTTTATCACACTTACCTAACTCATTTGGAATGATCATAATTGTTCAAGAATTAATTTATAATATTGATGTAAAAAGAGATCATATGGTTGATAAATTTTTATCACACATACCTATCTCATTTGGAATGATCATAATTGTTGTTCTACCTTTTATTAGAGCAATGCTATATCTCTTTAACCTTTCAATTATAGACCCCTAAGCTTAACTGATCGAAGAAGTTGTTGGTTTATACCTTAAAGCCAATCGGTTGGTTGTAGTTTAATGAAAAAATAAATTAAATATATTCATTATCTTATATATGTTTAGATATATATGATAAAGTTCATGGAATAAATATATATTGCAAATGAAATTATGATGAGGTCATAATTATAAGATTTATATTACATTCATGTATTATATTTAAATTGTTCTTAGTCATTTTTTTATTAAGACTAGACATTAATAGAGCATAAAAAGACTAGCACAAGTTATGTTTTTTCTTATGAAGGAAGTAGTAGATCGCATAGACAAAAGTATGGATATATTTAATCAAACATGTAGTCACTTGTTATAGAACAATTTTACTGAATTGACTCCATACGAGAAATCCATTTGGAACATCATTGACATGACTATGGAACTCATTGTCATGATTGTATAAGTGATATTTTGACTTGAGATCTTTAGAGTTTTCTTATATAGGGATTACTATGTTTTGATACTTATGACCTATTCTAGTCAAAGGTAGCTCAGTCAGTAGTTATTGGATATAACGTAAAATATATGGAGGTACTTAAGTGATCAATATAGGATTTATCACCTTAAAGTAATTAGGGAAATTTTTTTGTTATGCTCGATTAGTATTGATTCAAGAAATTCTTGGTCAAGATGGAATGATGTTTTATAAATAATTTACAAATATTATTAATAGAATCAATTATGAATGGTGGAGAACTAAAATGATTACACTCAAATATAGTATATATTAATTTCATGCTCTCTGTCTAATCAGAGTATTGTATGATAAAAGGACTGAATTACACAAAAAAATCATGTACGAAAAGGTTAGTTAAAACCATTTTAACATTCCTAAATATTTTGATGGTCATGATATGTTACTAGACATCAAATTTGATCTTAGATATAAATTATTTAATTAAAGATAAATTAAAAGAGTTTAATTTATCTAATTCTAAATATGATGTTATAATTATATCCATTGTTATCATATTTGAGAGCCTAATGAGTCACATATAAAGAATGAGTTAAAGAGAGAAAAGATATTTTTAATCAAGTTGGACTTGATTGTAAAGTTTGAGAAACTTTATTATTAAATATGAGATATTTAATAAATAAGGATCAATATGAGATATTGGATCTTATTTGGGCATAATTGGTATTTAATTAGAATTATTTGTAACTCTAATAAAAATTTAATTAAAATTAGAATTTAATTTCAATTAAATTACTATAATGTCTAAATCTTATTATAAATAGGCTTAAGCTCGAGCTAGCACTCTTGCCTAACCTTCTCTGCAATAGTCTCAGAGTTTTTCTTAACACATTTTGTGGATACCATAAATGGTCAAACACTTATGCCGCTATGGTAGTTGGGATGAGCCATTTTCAAAAATAGTTTTAGGGAGCTTTAGGATAAGCTATGAGTTAAGATTCACGCTTTATTATAATTTACGTTTTAATCAAAATGAAAAAGTTTTGTATTTATTCCTCTACATGCAAGATCAAATTTTTGCTTGATCTTTCAACAGTGATATCTTAACTAACTTTAATTCTATAACTTGATTAAAAATGTTTGAATGTTATTGATTATAATTTTAAAATTGACTTGCAAATAGTTTGCAAATTAAATCTAATTATTATAACAATATGAAAAGTTTATATTAAGCCATTACAAACCCTAAGTTCTAATAGTAGATTAAATATGAATCATAAAAATGTGTTAACTCCATAATCAAATTAGATTAGATTGAAATTAATAATTCACAAACAACTACAGTAGCATTGAGAAAATGACAAAACTGGAATGAATCTTAAATAATCCCAGACTTTTATTCTTATGGAGAATGTGGGTATACGCGGGAATAAAAAATAAGGAATAAGAGATAAAGATATTATTAGAATATTATCAAGTTGTTATCAAAATATTATCAAGATATTGATCCTTATTAGACATAATTAATTATTTACAAAATCAATCACATAATAATTAAACATAATTAAAAAAATCTCATTACCATTCTTAATATTGATACCAAATATTGGTATAACTATTAACTTTTTTAATCTCATTCCTATTGCTTGTACGTCAAACACACATAATTAGTAATTTTATTCCCTTTTTGATTCCCACTTTTCATTTCCATTCCCATTTTTTCATTCTGAATCCTTCATTATTTATTACCAAATTAGGGTTATTTGGGTATAGGAATTAGGTATTTCAAACTTAGTTTTGGACTTATTTGGTTATTGCATTAAAAGTAACCCACTTCTAGGATAATCCATAATCAATTTATAATTTAAAAGAGTTTTAAATTCAAAATCAATTCCAAAATTATATAAATTATTTTTCTTAATTTGATTAAGATTATTGTAATAATCATTCATAATTAATTTTAAGAAAGTTGTTTATGGAATAAAATTATTTTTAATTAGATTGAAATTAATTAATTAACTCCCTAAAATGAAGAAAAGTATTTTTCTTAATTAAATTTATTTATTTCAACTTGATTGAGATAAATTAAATTTATGATTTTATTTGTTTATAGAACCATTGTTGTATTATTTAGAAATTTTTTCTTTTTTAAGAATAATAAGTTTTTTTATTTGTTAGAAATATATTTTTCAGGATTAAATTTTTGAAAAAGCGTTTTTATTTATTAATTGAGAAAAATGAGTTTTCTTTAATAATTTAAAAAATAATTTTGTAATTTATTAAGGAAAGATTTCCTCATAAACTAAGAAATTAATTTTTAAATAAATTATATAAATGACTTTCTTAATTAAAGAAAAATCATTTTATTTAATTTTGAAATTATTTCCCCTTTTTGATATTAGAAAATAGTTCTCTCTATGACCGAAAACCTCTGCCTTCTCTCTTACCTTTTTACCTTTTTACCCTCCTGCCCTTCCTCCTTACCTTTATTGCTTGATTGCCGCTGCCCTTGACCACACCACCCAGATCTAGAGGCTTCAACCTCTATGGAGGCCCTTCACCAACCATCTTTGATACTGAGAGAGATAAGCCTTCCTTGTCTACTGCTTTCTCAACCGAAACCTAGTCGTGAAATCCCTAACACCCATCCACCCACTGTCAACTCTCTGGCCTCGCCCAATTTAGTTGGTGCCTGGACTTCCAAATTGAAGACGGTACACCACAAGGGAACTCTCAAGCATTATCCAAATGTACTTCGGGATGGAGTTCTAAAGGATTTGTTGATGGCGGGAGCTAGAGTCTGGTCCTCGGCCTTGATTGGTTTTTTCTGGACTAAACGTTTGGCTTTCCCAGTAGTAAATGCATGGGCCAGATCGCGTTGGGGTAAGCGAGGGCTGGAGAAGGTCCTACTTCAGGAGGATCGAACCATTCTGTTCAAGTTCTCTGACAACACCAATTTGGAGGAGATAGTGGAGCAAGGCCCCTGGCACATCGGGGAGCAACCTATTTTCCTTCAGAAATGGCGATAGGGACTAGAGATGGATCGAGGTGAAATTGATGCTCTGCCATTATGGGTTCAGTTTCATAGCATTCCGATGGAGCTTGGACCATCGAAGGTCTCAGTTACATAGCCAGTTCCTTGGGGAAACCCATTTGTATGGATACCCAGACGGCAAATATGGAGCGATTGTGTTATGCCAAAATTTACGTTGAGGTCTCTAAGAAGTCTA
>JAOQMM010000172.1:19166934-19179965 GCA_027563515.1 Erythroxylum platyclados | reverse complement strand
TGATTTAGTATGCTTTTGTATGAACCTATACTTGTTTCTGAATGGACTTGAAGTCCTAAGATTGTAGTGGAGTTATTAATGAATATAAAAGTGTTTTGAATTCTTTACAAGTTCTTTTAAATTTGGGTTTGGCAAAATACAACCGTTGTGCTACCGAAAATTTTCAAAACTTTTACAAACACTTTCTAAAACTCCATTACTCATGTTTAATGAAATGCAAGTCAAGGCATATTAAAGATAAATGAAATGAGGCTTAGCTTCATGGAGATACTTCTAGTGGGATTAGATATCGACTGAAGGGTTTTCGTGGAGTGCCGGGCAGGTCGCCTGATTCGATAGGATGGGGTTTTGTCATTAGAAGTCAAACATTTGTCTATTTACATGACTTGTGCTGGAGATAATGAAGACATCAATCTTAAGTTTTTATAAAGGCTGCCCAAAACTAATTCAAGTTTCTAAGCATTATATTGGATAATTTTGAGTTCCAATAAAATCCTAAATTCATTAGAAAACGCACATTTTAGGATAATAAAAAGGATTCTAATTATGATGAGACTATTTCTAAGAAGGATAAAAAAAAATTTGTTTTAAAATAAGATAACAATCTAGTAGTATTAAGATGAAAATATCAACCTTTTATGAGAAGACTAATCTCTAACTATACTTAGAGTGGAAAAAGAACATAGAATATGTATTTGATTTTCATAAATATCCTGAGAAAAATATGGTTAAACTAATAGTAGTTAAGTTCAAAAATTACGCTAGTATATGATGAGATCAGTAAATGATTAATAGGCATAGGAATGGTAATAGACCTATTTGGTCATGGGAAGAGAGGTAGGCATTGATGCGTAAGAGGTTCATACCTAGCTACTATTATAGGAACTCATATACAAATTTACAAAGGTTGACTCAAGATTCTATGAGTATACAGAATTACTATAAAGAGAAACAGATATCCATTGAGTAAGGCTAATATAAAGGAGAATCATAAGGAAATTATGGCAAGATTTATTGGTGATTAAATAAAGAGAATGTTAATATGGTAAAATTGCAACATTATACGGACATAAAAGATTTTTTTTTCTATAAAGATATTAAGGTGGAAAGGCAATTGAAATCTAAGAGTGCTTCCAAATATGGTTTGGCTTTTAACTCTTCATAAAGGTTAAATTGGAAGGTCAATAAAACTGTCATAAAACCTAAAGAAGATGTAAAGGCAAAGGCTTTTATTGTTCTTTCTGAGGGTAAAATTGAAACTAGATCATCTTCTAAGTCATGTGATTTTAAGTGTTTTAGATGCCAAGGTTTTGGGCATATTACTTCTTAATGTCCAAATAAAAGAGCTATAATTATTATGGATAATAGTGACATAGAGAGTGTTAGTTCATATGATAATGTGTAGCACTATTAGAGAAATATAGTAATGTCAAAATTGAGGGACCAATGCATAGAGATATGTTGGTTACTAGTCGTGTTCTTATATACAACCTAAGGAACATGGCAATAAGGTCCAATATGAGCACATCTTTCATATTAGGTACCATGTAAATAATAAGGTATGTAATATTATTATTGATAATGGTAGTTGTACTAATGTTGCTAAATCTTTGTTGGTTGAAAACACTAAATTTAGTTACATTAAAGCATCCTAAACCATATAAGTTGTATTGCTTAAATGAATATGGAGAAGTTAAGGTGACAAAGCAGGGGTTAGTGGCATTCTCTATTCGCTACAACAAAGTAGGCTTTTGACTTTTTTTTTTGCCACGATTCTAAAGATCGACCTTTGGAGACAATTTTGAAAATTGTCGTCAAAGGGTTAACTTTCGCAACAATTTCGAAAATCATACCAAAAGTCAACCTTTAGCTATGATTTCAAAATCGTAGTTAAAAAATCGTAGCTAAAGGTCAAGCTTTGACTACATTTTTCAAAATCGTTGCTAAAATTGTCACTTTTGGCTACTCTTTTCAAAATTGTAGCTAAAAGTATATTGTAAATTTTAAAATGTAAGTTAATATTATTTATAATGATTCTAAGTCTAAAAATAAATTTATCTAAAAACAATCTCATTTTAAAAATTTATAAAACTATTAATTAAAAATCAATTAATATTAGATAGATTTAAACTTTTTATTTTTCTAGTTTAAAATATATGACGTCACAAAATTTTCAATAGGCTTAACATGAAGTTTATAGTTCTTATTATATTCAAAGCATAATGACAATTGAATTTTCGGTGCATTTAGATTTGACAAAGTTATGTTTTTTTATAGGTCAGCCTTTAGCGACGATTTTCAAAAATCATCGCGAAATGTTAACCCTTTGGTGATGATTTTTGAAAACATCACCAAAAGGTCAACCTTTAGTAGGATCACCCTTAGTGACCCTTTGGCAACGATTTTCAAAATAGTCACCAAATGTGGACCCTTTAGCTACATTGTTGAAAATTGTAGCTAAAAGTATCACTTTTGGCTATGCTTTTCAAAATCATAGCTAAAAGTGTCACCTTTGGGTAATCGTCCTCAAATGTAGACCCCTTGGTGACGATTTTCAAAATCATCACCAAATGTCGAGGTGTTTTGAATAACTAGGTTTAGAATAGGCAAGGTTTTTTTAATTTTCATAGGTATAAACTTTAGACAATGTTTTTTTGGGGATTTAACACTTTTGTGTGTCTCTTTGTATAAAAAAGAGACTGAAACAGAAATAAACTTTTCTTTCATTTATGTATTCAAATTATTGGGTCGCTAGAAAAAAAAATCTCTTCTTGAACAAGTCTGATATTGTTGCACTAATTCTCCTTGAAACTCACAATTTCATATTTTAACATTGTTAATCAATTGATCATTTCTAGCTAGTAATGAAGTAGCAAAATAAAGCAGAGTGTTGAAAGCGAAAGGATTCTAATTCTTTGTCTGATACATGTCTATTATCTTTCTGTGTACCTTGTTTTTCGATACAGTTGTCTGTATGTACCTTCTTTGATGCAAAAGTCTCATATGTGAAGCATAAAAGAAGATCGCTAAACTCTCTATTCTTGCTTTTTATTTTTTTGGTCTTAGGCTTTTGTTTGTTATTAAGACTTCACTGAGACAAATTAGTCCTTTTCTTTGCTTAATTTCACTCTTTATATTTGTATATGTCTTTCTTATGGTTTTGTTTTCGAAAACTTAGGTGAGTTTTTTGTTATGTGCTAAGAATTATGTGATATTTGCCTAATTATTAAGTTGCTTTGGCTATCTTCATTACTTCTTTGATTGGTCTACATATGTATTTGTCAGTTTTTGGGATAAAGGAATTAGTTTTGGATTTTCTGGGGAATTGAATTGGGAAAATAATTTAAGATGCGACATATGATGGTTTTGGTGGATTGTGGAGATTTTTGGCTACAAGTGAGGAGTTAAGACATTGATTTCGTTATTGTCGAGTTGAAAGTTTTCAACTCTTCGACTTTTTGGTTGCCTGTGAAAGTCAATTTGATTGTCTTTCTTCTTGAAAATTTTAAAGAACTGTTGTAACTTTGTTGCTATAATGGTAATTAACTAATGTTCTCATAACTGTAAAATAAGTTGGAGTTGAAGATGAGGAACCTAGGGAGGACTTAGAAATATATATGTGAGTTCGCTTTAGTAACATGTTACGTTTTGTTGTTCCTTTAATTAGTCCCTTATCTGTTGTGATGTTTGTTTTGGAAAGTTGTTTGATTACGCATTGGGATATTACTATTGGGATATTACTTTAGATATATCCTAATGATCTGAATTATTACAGGGTGTTTTCATCAATCTAGCTTTCATTGAGCCATTTGGACTTATATTGATTGAGGTGCACTTCCTAGTACTTAAGTATTTTCTCTTTGAAATCAATTTTTATTGGAAACCTATTACAGTTGTTCTTTTCGAGCAGGCAACAACTCATGGTTTTCCCTTTATTACTACAACAAACAGAGGTATAGTCTATATACATTAGGTATTGCATTTTAACTATGTATTTCTCGTATATTATTGAGGTTGTGATTATTCTAAATTAAATTTTCTTACTTGCATACTAACTACATCAAATCATCCTTAACTAACTACAAAATATTTTACAAGTACTCGACAATGGTCTTCTTACTGATCCCCATGATCAATATTCTATTGTTGATGTTGTTCTAAAGCTTGTTGCTGATAAGCAGCTTTGGGCAAAATGTCGACAAAAGGACTTAAAGAACAGTCACTTATTCTCGTGGCTTGGGCATTGCACGACATACCCATCTCAAATAGTTATTTGTAAGCCAAAGGCATCCTAAATGGCAAAAAAGTAATGATGGAATTGATGAATATGGTGGTTTTTGTTAGGGAATCTGGGGCCACAGATTATGAAGGATTACTTGGTGGCCTGCACAAAAGCATAATAATGAAAGGGTTTTATACTACAAATGATCAACTCCACAATAACATAAGCTGCCCTCTCTCAGATGACATTCCATCTAATAGCCCCAGTGTCATCCAAACAAGTAAAGACTACTCCTACTTCAACATCCAGAACACCGTGGGGCAATTAGGATGCACCAAGGGTTAGAAGGTGCCAAGTTATTTCATTCAATTCAAATTTGTGCAATATCTTGTTCACAAACATCTTCTAAGATATTAACTTGTTCTTTTTCTCAACTGATGTATTTCCTTGCAAAAGTCATGCTCTTATAGTCATGTTAGGATTGGAGATATATTTGTTATAGCTGTCACAAAAATGAATCTTATACATAGGAGCAGAGACTACAAATCTAAAGAAGGGGTCTTGTACACTTTTTGATTTGTTATTTTGCTTTTGAATTAATAGTATTTTTATACAGATTTATTTGTATAATAAATTGACTATTAAAAAATATAGCAATACATTATATATAAAACATATTGTTCAATATTATGATAACTAAATAGTGTAAGATAAGAGCAAAACAAGTAAGTGTTTAAGAAAAAGAGAAGAGTGATAAAAAAAAAAGTGAATGTGTGTAGAAATGTTAAAAAAAACAGTAGTGGTCAATGAAAAAAATCAAAGTTAGTGCATTATAAAGAGAAAAGTCAGAGAGTTAATGTTTTTGTTAGAAGTTATGAGTTTAGAGTTTTATGTTAGTAAGGGAGCAATTACTTATACTTCTATATAAGGATGTTTCTTTTTTACCTATCTTAATACTTTTCTATTTGGTATGGTTGCCTTTTTGTTGTAGAAATTTGCAGATTATTTCTTGAGGAAATGCTACATAGTTTACTTTCTTAAAGAGGTATAAAACACCAATAAACTTCATTCCTGGTTCATTAATCCCTAATAAACTACCCTATAGAACTAATCATAAGGAGAAATAGGAGATTCCAAGGCAAGTGGATAAGAGTCTTAGTCTATGTTCGATTATTGTGATTTTGGTACCAAAGAAAGATGGAACATATTACTTGAGTGTTGATTGTTAAGCCATCAATAAAATCACTATAAAGTATAGACATCTTATCGTTAGGTTAGATGATATGTTTGATGAATTGTATGATTTGTGTATGTTTTCAAAAATCGATTTAAAGAATGAATATTATCAAATTCGTATGAAAGAGTGGGATGAACAAAAAATTTCCTTTAAGAAAAAATATACTTTATATGAGTGGTTAGTTAGATGCCATTTGGTTTAGTTAATACACCTAGCACATTTATGAGATTAATCAATCATGTTTTGCATTATGTTTTTGGAAAATTTATCTAATCTACTTTGATGATATTTTAATGTATAACAAAAATTCTGATGAATATGTTAAAATTTGCATAATGTTTTCCCATGAGTTGATTAATTGCAATAAATGGCTTATCAAGCATAGGGGATTCCATATTATTAAGGAGAACTTGCCAAAATTGAATCCTAATCAACAAAAGATGGACCGCATTACATGGTTCAGACACCCTAAAGAGCATTTTACCAATTTGTCAACTTATCAAATTTTCATAATCTCTTCTTCCAAAGTTTACTAAAGGAAACTTGTTTAGTGTAAGTAGATCCTCCCCAAGTTCTTATTCATTATGTGGCTTGCCATTAGAAACAAATTAATCACCCTTAATAGAATCAGTAGTCACCTGAGTCTTTAATCAACCTGCAAGTTGTGCAACATCGATAATAAGAATAAGGACAACTTATTCTTCAAATGCTACTTCTTAAGAGGGCTTTAGATTAAAGTTCAAATGCTGAAAAATTACTTTTGCAGTGAAGTTGATTGGGAATAGATGGTGATATAGGCTTCCAAGAGGCAGAACCTGAAGAAAGAAGACTACAATCTGGTTAAGTTTGCATTATATTCTGGGATTTTTTTAAAGCACATTGGAATGGATCATAGGCACCATTTTGCCCAACATAAATATAAGCTTATTCTCTACCAACTTGACAAGAAGATGGAGAATAAGTTGGCACTTCAACAACTCCTAATAATAGGCTCAAAAAGTGAAGTTGTATTGTGGTTTTCAAAATTCCCTCATATGAATCATATCTTCTTAGGTTGCATTGATTATATGATCTTTACGAGTCTCTTCTAGGATAAGGGACTCTTAGCAGACACAATTGATATTAATATATGATAAGCCATTAAAATTTTTAGTTGGTTGTGATTCAGTTTGCTTAACTGACCCAAGTTAACTCGCAAAAGTTCCAAACATTTTTGTAACTCCTTTTGGAACTTTTCTATTAATATTATTCTTTAAATTTAAAAAAATATTTTTTAAGATTATTATACCAACTCATAAGTAATTTCATTATTGAATTAATTATGGTTTCCCTTTTTTTAAGTATAGGTATTGTTTGATTATACACAAAAGAATATCCTATTCTTTCGTAGTGGACAAATGTATCTATCAAATAATTGGTGAAAAGAATTAACCGAAAATTGATATTATAAAAGATGAGAGGTTTTGGCTTAATAACATTTATATTTTCTGAATTGTAGAATTTAGTTCCAAATTTTCGCAAATGCTAAAAATGACTTAATGCAAGGGATCAATTTTTAATGTTATCCAAATGAATTATATGAAGTTCTTAAGAGAGAGGAAACAATTTACATTTTTGCTTTTTTAAATTACTTAATGTTAGTCTCTTATCTTATATCAATTTTAAAATGTATAGATTTGTGAAGATATGAGTAACTTAGACAACCTTTCTTTTAAAACTAACATGAATGTATACTATGCCATTACATAAGTTGATATGTTGTATTTTCATGAAAATTTATATTCTTGTCTTATATGTCCATAATTTATCCTTTACATGAGGAAAATAGACTTTTATTTCATAGGACATTGTGCTTTAAGGTAGTGCACCAACTTACAAGAAATGTCAGTTATTGAATTAAGCACAATTTCTTATATTAAAAGACTATGTCTTCGATCTCCACATTCATTATTTACTCTAAATTATATAATGTTCCGTTTATCATTCATTTATGGCTTAAACTAAGGATGACTATCATGGTCAATACTAATCATTTACTCATGTCCAATGCTATTAAAATGCAATTGAACATCTAGAATATGATGTTGTTGGATATATCCTAATGTGTACTTCTTCATTAGTTTGAGTTCTATTCTTAGAAGATATAACTTCATACATTTTGCAATTTCCAATTAATGAATTTTATTACTTAACTTAAAAAAAGATATGCACATTTTGGAATTTTTGATCCTATATATTTTCAAGCTTACAGTATTAAGTACTCAAATACAAGTAGTAAAGTTTGCTATCCTAGTACAAATAAATTGAAAAATAATAGCTTAAAGGCGATTTATCACAAATTCAATTAATTGGAAACATGCGTGTCTTTAATACTTGGACTAATTATTCAACATACATCTAGGCCCTACTGTTCATAGTCAATCAAATCACATCACCTCGTATTATACAAAGAAAATTAAAAATAATAGCTTAAAGCCGATTTATCACAAATTCAATTAATTTGAAGCATGCATGCCTTTATAATACTTAGACTAATTGTTCATCATACATCTCGGCCCTACTGATCATAGTCTCATCACCTCGTATTATGCTAAGAAGGGGAGAATATTTTAAAATGTATACAAGTTATATAATTTCTCTACTAAATGAATATACACATTATCATGAATTAATTGAACATAACTTTTATGATGTAATAATAAAAATAATAGTTGTTAAGACTAATTCAATGCAAAGAAACATAACAAGGCAACCATAAGAGGAAAACAGAAAATGTCAAAAAATGATTTAATTATGGCGATGGTAGTTCACTACTTCAAGTCAGATGCTTTACTTTGTATTTGGAAATACCCAAGTTGCTACTTCATAATATTTATTATCACTTGTCCTAATGTCGTCGTGTAAAATAAAATTGACTTAATTCATCATATGGCACAAAGCAACCTTAATCCTACATATAGCAACCTTTTCGGACATGCATTACTTGAAGCGTCTGGAATCTCCTCTGTAGATAAAAGAAAAACTCCAAACTTGTAACAAGACGCCATTAATCACTGCGCCTTTTCACGTGTAAGCCTCTCGTTCAATATGGTAACTCCCATGTATCTGCAAACCATGCACGTCCAATTAGTCAAGTAGATTACCCTATATAGACCACTGCAAATGTAAACTTTAATCGACTGCGTTTCTAGATTCTGAATTTTGTGTACCTTCCTAGCATCATCACAGTGGCCTGAGGGTTGGTTCCCGGAGACATGTTAAACGTGGATCCATCGATAACCCTTAAAGCATCAACACCCAGAACCCTGTAATGTGGATCTACAACGCTACCCACTTGGCAGCCTCCATGATAGTGCCATATGGTCATGACAGTGTCCTTGCAGTATTGTTCCAGGGACATTGATGTATTGCTATGTCTAGGTATCAAATTTATAGGGGCACTGGCGGTCATATTTAGTAGCTGTGGCACTGATAAATAACTATACCTAAACTTGGAGAAAGGCTTGGACTCGATCACTTTCGTTATTGTTGAAATACCGTATACACATCTTTGTAAGTCTGTAGGTTCTTTGAAGTAGTTGAATGTAACGGATGGATTATCATCCGGACTTCGTGTTCTTAGCTCCAAGTGACCGGTTGAAATTGGACCCATGATTTTCCCAAGAATAAATCCTCCCGAAAAAGCTCCTCTGTTGAGGCTGTCCGTTGCTTCAACAGCCTCAGGGGTCCTTTGTTTCGGTGGAACAGTTGATAGCTGACCAATATGGGCAAAACAAAAGAAAAGAAAAGAAACACTTACGGCCTTACTTAAATGGAGATGAATCAATCTGCGGTAATAAAGCTTTTGGCAAATATTATGTAATATATATATATATATATACATATAAATCATACTGGCTCTACTGAAGAAATATATTCAATTCAAATCCTTGCTTCAACTAACATTTGTAAATGTACAATTAAAGCTTTAAGAGCAATGCATTTACCTGAGGAGAAAACATTCCCAAGTTTCCATTTGGCCGGCCACCGGCGAAATTTGCGCCACTTGCGGCTTCAATGTAGCTACCAAATTTAGTGATGCCAACAACTTGAATAAGCGAAACCTCAACTGGTACAGGCGAGGGAATGTAAACTGCATTCATGGGGTTATCGGACATGAGTTGGCCGACCATCGGCTGATCCAACACTATTGGAATCTTATGGGCCTTAAGTTGCTCCGAAGGACCTATTCCACTCAACATTAATAGCTGTGGGCTGCCTAGAGCACCTGCCGATATCAAAATTTCATTTTTCGACCCCCTTCGTAGATAAGCTTTGTGCTTGGCCCCAGTCTCATCTCTATAGACTACCCCGTGAGCTAGTGGCCTTACTTTTCCTGTTCAACATTAAAATGTTGTCAATGAAACAAGAAGAATACAATATCTGGAGCATGACTCATTAGTTACCTTTAGTTCTAAACAAGATCCTACGAACAGTTGCATGCAAAAGAACAGTAAGCCTACTGGGGTTGGCATACTCCAACAAGTCAGCAGCAGTATGTCTATAACCATTTTGATCAAAGATTGTCCCTCCTATTTTAGTCCCCTGCATATGGTCATAAGTGAAACCATTGTCTGGCTCCACCCCAACCTCTAGCAGCCCTTCTCTTACCGCCGACTGCCATTGGCCCACCTCCGGCTCGAACGCCACCCGCCTCTCCACCCAATTATATGACTCGTTCACCAGTGCTCCGTCCCATCCCACAAGCCTAATATATCATAACAAATTACAATTACAACCATTAAATTCAATAAGGCCCTACATTTTCAGTAACAAACCAAATGCAGGAGCTCCTATGAAGACACTTCATTATTTATTATCATACGATTAAGCCTAGGCCTAGTTTAAGGACTTAATTTTTTTTTTCTTTTAATATCAAAAGAAGATGTAAAGAATTCACCAAAAGATTTATACCTGACGTATTCAGTGGCAGCGCGAGTGTAGAAGCCGGCATTGAGGCAGCTTCCGCCACCCAAAACGCGAGCGCGGGCATTGATGACACCATCTTCAGATATAAAACGTTGAGAAGGAGAGGTGGGAGAGAGATCAGAAAGTGAAGCGCCAAAGTTGGCTAAGTCGGTGATATTAGGGTTGCCGTAGGGCGAGCCACCACGTTCAAGAAGCAACACTGTGGCATTCTGGGACAGAGTGGCGGCCAGAGGGCAACCTGCGGTTCCACCACCCACAACTATATAGTCGTAGTGTGATATTGGTGGAGCTAAACTAGCGTTATGCACGAAAGAGTAGTTCGGAGCTGCCCAAAGAAAATAGAATATTGATCATGTTAATTAGGTTGCTACGGTTGGATTTAGTAGCTTAATCTTAACCCCTAATCAATGATCTTGAAACTGTCTGAAGATAGAGTAATTAAACCAAGAAGTTTGCCATGCTTCAATTTATTGGAAATAACTCGGGGTTCGTTCGTTGCAATTCCACTCAAATTTATGAATTTGGATCCTCTGTTTAAAATAACTTTATCCAACCTTATTCAATGTTGAACATTAAATTTTGGACAAAAGGTTCAAACTAAAAATTCATGCCGTGAGATCTTTTTTTTCGGGTCAGTTTCCTAGCAAGTAAATTGAAGCATCAAACATTTTCATTTATTTTTAAAAGTAATATTATCGATATTGAGGGCTTTATTTAACATCTTACTAAGAATATTATATAAATTGTTTTTTAAATGAGTCCCTTCCGTTTTAACACATAATTTGATTACAAAGTAACCACATAATTTAGTAAGAAAATTTTAAATGAGAAGATTAATATCTTTTACATTATAAACTTTCTTCATTTATGTTTTTAAGATCGGAACAGATCTTCTGTTTCCAACTAATATATGCCCTATTTTTAAAAGATCATAACTGTTCAATTTTTATGAATCCTGTTTATTAAATGAATAGATTTTAGTGAAACAGAATAAGCACAAAGTAATAGAAATAGGAGATCTGAACTAAGTGAAATATCAAAATCTCATAAATCTTTTAGTGCAATAACAGTCAGTCCTACCTACCAGCCAGAAAGGCTAGACCCGAAAAATTAATTTGGTTAGTGGTGTCCAACTCATGCAACATGCAAGCTAAAAATCAATAAATATCATATCGATTTCATATTCCAACACACATGTTCACTGGTGACGACCACGTCCGCTTGCAAGCCTTTTAAGATTAAGGATATAAAATAAACTAATTATTTCATCTTGGCAAAAAAGGAACATATATATGTGGCCGTTTAAAGCTGTGGATCTAAACTAATTAAATATCTATACAGGTAAGAAGATTCTATGCTCTAGCGTACTTTGTATGTTATTCCAAGTCACAAAGCTGACATCACTTTAACTCTTTGAAACTCATAATTCCAAATGCTGAGGACTATGACCTTTGCCAGAAGAAAAAATTAACACAAGTGTCTGATAAAATGCAATAGTGACATGATATCTTAGTCTAAATTATTATAATAGGAAGTAAAAGAAAGAGCAAGGAGCAAGAAGATCATACCTTTATCAGAGGCACAAAGTCGATGAAAGAACAGAATTGCAACAAGAATAGCACTTAACTGTCTCCACCACGCAAGACCCATTTCCTTGCAGACAATTCCAAGAGGGTTTATGTGTAGGAAGTGATTTGTTTGTGCAGAAACATGAACAACTGGTCTTTGCTTATATATATTAGAAACCCAACATTCTTGACGGCCAAAACTTCTGGGAGTCTAAAGATTTCTTGCCCACCTTTGTCGGCAACAACACACACCTCAATTGGGTTGATAAAAGCGCTAGAAAAGTTCCCACCTAATAAGATTCAAGAAAACAAATAAAATGTGATCAGAAGCACCCCCTCCTCAAATCACTTTATCAGAGTTCAAAGAAAACGATTACGCTTTCTTTTGTTTCTTCTACACATGAAATCTTTTGTATAAGAAACTATATCACAGTTAGAAGTATGCCCCTTTCTGCCAGTGTAAGTCTTTCTCTCGTCGGGACAATATAGAGAGACATACTGGCAGAAAGGGACATACGTCTAACTGTGAGTGCCTAAATTAATGCTCCTACTACCTGTTAATGTTATTTGGACGAAAAGAGGTTGAGCTATCAATTTCAATTTAGTAGCTTCCGTGTTACACAAAATTTTCTGTTCCAATTATGGTGTTCTAATTTTATATCATGTAATTTTATCCAAATATTTATGTAAGCTCTGTATAAACATATACATAAGATTTAATAAAACATGATAGGAACATTATGTGTTACCTTCCATAGTCATGTAATATCATGATTAATATAAACTAATCTACCCTTACGTACTATCATTTATTTGATTATGACAATCGTACTAATTATATTGCAAGAAAAAGCCGCTCAAAGTTTTGATTTATAGTACATTTACCTAAATGATTATGTATCCAAATTAATTCGACAAAATATTGTCAGTAGATTGTTCAATGCCATAAAACTTGAACAGTCAAGTGAAATTAGATGTCAAAAACTCTTAATTAATTTTTTATTAAATTCTAAATCTTAAGTCAACATCCTTAATC
>JAOQMM010000172.1:19147492-19166609 GCA_027563515.1 Erythroxylum platyclados | reverse complement strand
CCGGTTGATTGCAGTTTTTATGATATAACTATTTCAATGCATTTTTTGTGCGTAAGATAAGGTCCATAATAAATGTACATCGCAAATACAACCAGATTATAATTAGAATATTTATATTAAATTTATGTATTATTTTTAAATTATTTTTAATCATTATTCTATTGAAACTAGACATTAATATATACATGTTTCTTCTTTATGAAAAAAATAGTTGATTTCATATATTAAAGTATAGAAATATTTAAACAAACATGTGAGTACTTATTAAAAAATAAGTTCACTGAATTAATCAGATATAAAAATTTCATTTAGAATATTACTTCTATATCTATGAAAATTCTCATTATGATGCTTGTATGAGTGATTCTTTAACTTGAAATCTCCAAAATATCACATAAATGAATTGCTATATTTTAATATTACTAATTATAGTATATCCTAGTCAAGAGTAAATCAATTAATAGTCGTTGAATATAGTATAAACTATATAGAAATATTTGAGTGATCAATATAGGATTCACTACTCTAAAGTGATTAGTGAGAATGTTCTATTGTTCCCCGTTAGGATTAATTTGAGAAATTCCTAGCTAAGCTAGATTGATGCTTTGAAAATAGTTTTTAAATGTTATTAATAAAATCAATTTATTAATAGCAAAGAACTAATATAATTGGACTCAAATAGAAGAGACATTAATTTCATATTCTATGTCTAACCCGAATATTGTATGATAAAAGGATTAAATTATATTAAAAAATAAGTACATAAAAGTGAGTCAAAACTACTTTTAACATTCCTAAATAATTAGGTTGTTATGATGCACTACTAGAAACAAATGTTGAACTATAGATATAAATTATTTAATTAAAGATAAATTAAAGAGTTTAATTATCCTAAATATGATTTAGGTTATAATTTATATCCATTGGCAAAATATTTAGGAACTTAATTGGTTATACACAAAGAAGGATTGATAATAGAAAAAGTAATTTAATCAAGTTGGACTTGAATGTAAAGTTTGAAAAACTCTAAAAGGTTTAATATGAAATATTTAATGAATAAGGATCAATATGAGACATTAGATCTTATTTGAACTATTTAATTAGAAATAACTAAAATTTAATTAAAATTAGGATTATATTTCAATTAAATTATAAAAAAATCTAAACTCTATTATAGATAGGCGTAAGCTCTAAAAGAATTAATACCATTTGCTAACCCCTTGTTACACTACTTGTAGAGCTCTCTCAACTAATTTGTTTAGATATTATTCAAGGTTGAACTTTATTTGACTACAGGCATGGTGAAAGCCTGTTTTAGAAATTGGTCGAAGGGGAGATGAAAAAAAAAGGATTAAGTTTTATAATAAGGTATGATTTACCTTCATACTTATTATATTTTACACATTAATCAATTTAAAGAATTTAAAGTGATCATAATTTTTAGAAAATTAATAAAAGATATATATCTTCCATTGCATGCGTGATTTCAACAGTAATACTAGATCTATCTAATACTGTAACTTGATTTCATGGTTTACTGTTATTAAGATTAAATTTTGGCATTAAAGTTGCAATTATTGCAAAATCTAATTAGAAAATAGAATATTGCTCTATATAATGTTAAACCTTTAGAAGTTACCGTGATTAGGCATGGGGCAGTTTCTCACTATCAAAAATTAGTGTTATAATCACAGGAATGCCTACGGAATGTTTGAAAGAACTTAAATTCGTGATCAACACTCGACGCCTAATCTATACGGTAAATGTATGTAAAGGCACCAAATTCATACAGAAAATCATCATCATAATGCAAATTGATTTAGTATAAATTAATGTTAAACAAGTGATAGAAGTAGGGTTGGTGATTGTTGAAAGGGTGACGACTTGGTGTTGTCTTGAAGAAGATGGAGACAGGTTGTCTCTGAAGGAGAAGGTTAAAACGTTACAGTCCTCCTCTCCTTGTGGTGGCTACTGGCATGTTCTTCTCCCTGCTTTGCCGATCTAATTAATTGATGGTAGGCAACTGGAGAAAGCGGCGTGACTGGTACAACGCTGGTTTTGTTGCTGGTGGTGATGAAGAGGAAATGTGTTTTAGCTTGAAAATGAAAAAAGGAGGCGACAGTAGTTTTGTTATCGAGTTAGTGGTTTTAGGGCTCTTTCTTAATAAGAAGACACCCTTCTTTGGTTACAAGGTTTTTTTCTGTATACGCGACCAAAACATTCAACTCCCTAATACTTCGGCAATTCAAAAAAGAGGGGCTCATAAGTTTCCTATTAAAGTTCGATCATGCAAAGCAATATACACATCTTTCCTGCTTCCTGCTTTCGTACAACCCTTCCAAAAGATACCATTCATCTATAAACAGAAACAAAAGACATGTTAAATGTTCTACTGTGTTAGTTACCTAATCCCGGCCACTAAAATCTATTTTCTACATAAGTCCACTGCTCATATCAGTTGGCATGTCTAAAAACAATCAGAGACTCGTGGATGGTGGACACCGATTTAGGGTCAACGAATGCACTGATGTTCATCCTGAATTTAGAACAGTTAGATCCAGTACAAAATTAAAGTTATGAGTGTGATTTCAGGTACATCAATTAAACCTGAAAAGAGCAACTCATTACTGTTAAAACATTACATTTTAAAAAATTTCTAGTACTTAAAAAGCTAGTTAACGCTCTTTTTATATTTCCAACTCGTGCCCTTATAATGTCATTTAAAACTTGAAACAACTGTGAGACACGTCTTTGCCCAATTAAAAATTGGAAGATCTAATACGCATATTTTATATTCAAACTTGTAGTCCTTAAAACATTTCAAGTATAAATTGGACCGGGCAGTGGGCACTTCCTTAACTCCCAACCACTGAAAATGAAAGGACGGAAGTGAAAACCCGTATTATTGATGCATTTAGTCTACACATCATCGTACTACCTCTACTTTTAAACGCCACCAAATTTAGTTCTTGGCTCTTTGCAGCGTTTCCGTAAGTTGAATCATCTCAACTGAGAAAGTTAATTTCAGAATAAGCCAATTAAGAGCTACTAAAACATTTTCGGCCATCCAAGGTTTCTAAAACCTCTAATTTCCAACCATTTCAACTCGCGTGCCATAGGAAGGAGAAATTCAACTATGAAGCCCCACTTAGATGAGTGCTGTAAACTTTATTGATATTGACTGAAACTAATAAGCCATCCAATTACAATATACAAACACTAATACAGAAAAACAGCATTTGAGGAGGAGGGGAGAAGTGTTAATTACTTGAAGGCCCCACGTGGTTCTACTACTTTCCAAAAATATCCCTTGTGATTCGAATATAGCCTAAAAGGTCCCCCTAGTAGGACAGTTACGAAAATAAATCCTTCCTATTTTACAGCATGATTTTATAACATTGTTGATTCGATATTATACTTGAAGCAAATTCTATTTTAGCATAACTGACCAAAAATTGTAGTTTAATTACTGCAAGAATGTTGAAAAAAGACCTATTTGACCAATTATCTAATCACAGGGATCTCTACAGTTCAATTCAAACTACAGGGAGATTTTTGAGAAACGGTCACACCACTGGGGTCTTCAAGTAATCAACTGAAGAAAAATCAAATAGAAAAATGAAAAGGATGGGACGCCTAACCAAATGACTACTTGGTAGTACAAAATGTGAATCAATAGAGGGAGTTGTAGGTAAAGCAGGTAGCAACAATGGAGGCTATGCAAATAAAGAGTGTAGGAAGAAGTGTAGCATTCAAGAGCTTACTCTCGCCCAAGTAACCAGCTAAAGTAATTGTCCCATCTGCAATTACACGGGCTATGGTCCCAGCTTCTGTTGAGAGAAGTCCACCATTGTATGTTCCACGCGATAACCTTGATGACATCACTCGAGAAAGCAGTGACAAATTGACTCCTGTACAGTTTAAACTCATTAGATCCATCAAGTTTCACAAAACAACAATATGCAAGCGATCTATAAGCTATATTTGAACCCTCGAGAGTAAAGAAACCTAACGCCCCCGTGTAGGCTACCTGATCTCTTTTACACACTGTTTATTTCAATATACTATGTACCGTATCACCTAAAAGTTATAGCAGCCAGATTATTTAGTGGCGCGACAATAAGGTATGTCATGATATGATGCAGCAATCACTATGATGAGTAGAATAATTGTTATCAGTTGCCAAGTGCTACCATGTTTTGCTGATTTGTGTTTCTACAAGCTCATTAATTTCTTCAAGCGCCTTTGATCACATATGACAGCTTATAGAGAAATTAAATATATCAAGAAAATAGTCAGATTAGCAAGCGTTTATTAACATACTTTCAGATCTTAATATCCCATTGGGATTCTTATACAAGACGTATCGTTTATTGTTTCATCTACCATTGGAAGCTGACCCTCTGTAGATTTGGTTACTACTGTCCTTTTAAAGGAAGCTCCTCCAACCACCCCTGTCCCTATCCCCTTTTTTTCTCTGTAACTAGGTCATAATTTTCATCGCAAAAAAATTTCAGATTAACTGTTTCTCACCTTCAAGTACCTCAGCAGCAACAAACATTACAAGGCCTGAGATGACATATTGAGGTACAGTGTATTTCCATATGATGTGGAAGCTCAAGAGAATGCCTATGCAAACCATTATTTCTGATGCCAACAAAATTTGCCTTCAACAGATGAGAATAATGAAATCAGTACACCATCATAAGAACTTCCAGAGCATCAAATTGGCTTGATATATTATACAAAATGCTATGGATAGAGTCTCAAGGTAGGCTTATAGAAAGAATACGTACCTGTCTTCAAACATGTTACTGATGTAACTACCAACAACAAGGTTCACTGGCAGAACTGTTAAACCTATAGATGCAAGAAAAATTGCTACCGCACCAGTAGACCAACCAAAATAATATGTGGTAACGACACTAGACTCTGAGAGTAAAATCTCCATGACATATTTGAGCATGAAATATATCAATAGCTGAACCTGATGACATCAAAGAAATTTAGATGTCAAGTTGTATACATTATTTAAGTACATTAGATGCAAAGAGATGATAACAGCCAATAGTATATGTTGAGAAATAAGAAGGTAAAACGGACAAAAAAGAATCTCACTAGTTCTTTTTTTAAATGATTCAGTAGTAAATGCGTAAATCATACAACTGGAAACTATTTCACTTTAAAGTTTGACATGTATAAAAATCATCATACTATCTGCTGAAGGAACTATCCAAATGATGGAGGATGAGATTAAGTCTTATTTAATCTCTTTGTTATTCCCTGTTATATGTTAGGTGTTATTTTCCTTGATAGTCAATTTTATGTATTTGTCAATTTCCTTAACAAGAGTTGAAGTAGTACTTATTTGTAAGTTTTCTTCTTAGGTTAGGATTAAAATAAAATAAAGTTGGTTCCTTACCTCAATACGACTAATTGGGCAAGTCTATATATTTTGATTTTACTTCAGTTTATCGAGAAGAAGTGTGAGTTATTTTATAAATTATAAATTTTAGCTTTTGAAAGTATGATCCTTTTTTAAGTATAACTATTAGACTTGTGAGTGATTTATAAGCCTTAGAAGTGATTTTTGGAAGGACTAGTTCATAGAATTTACTGATGTTTAGCAACTCTAGATTTACAGCTTATACATGATTTTATCTAAGTGTTGACATATTCTATGTTCATCCTACAATCACCAAACAAGCAATCCATAAGGCAAAGCAAATGAAGGAATTGATCCATACAATTGTGGGATATTTGTACGTCACAAGTTACACCTGAATAGTTATTTGACTACTCTTTGTTTCTGTTTCTACGTTATTCCCTCCATACCTATCTAGCCATTTCGGAAGACAGCACCCATACATATCATATGGCAGCACCTATAAACATCACAGCCTTTCTGTAACTACAACTACTGAGATCCTATAAGTTTCGATTATCACCATTAAAGTATTAGTATGTACCTTTACAGAAGGTGTAAGTAGCCTGTATGCTGATCTAATGGATGTGGCTGGTTTCCGAGATTCTTCAGGAGCTTCATCACTGCCATCACATTCTCCATCGCCGTCTTCATCTTCTTGCTTGTCTTCTGAATTCGTTAGTAATGGTTGATTGAGACCTTCTTCTAGGGCATTATTTTCTACTGGTTCTGTCATTTATCAGGGATAAACCATGTTTACACACAAATAAAGGTTTTTGTTAAGGTATGACATGATTTAGTGAACAATAACAAAATTGGGGAGGACAATGGAATATCTGAAGAACCAATCAAGAACTGACAAATGAGATAAGTCAGCATACCTGTACTAGTTTGTGGCCCCACACTGCTCTCTATTGGAAGAGAAGGCTCTCTAAATGAGATCCACAACCACACTAGATATATAAGCCAAGCTACAGCCATAACCCAGCCCGGTAAAGTGTCTTGATTAAATGTAAGTTTGTAAATTTTAAAATTTGTTTGCAGCACGCCTGCAAGGGCAGGACCACAGGCCATTCCGAGGGCACTGGCACTGACAAAACCAGCTGAAGCCTGCATCCGTATTTTGAGAGGTACACAATCACTGATATATCGCCGGTTAACAGCTCTAGCTGAACCCAATCTGCAATGCCATAACAGATAATTATGTCAACCAGTATAACAGGCCAGAAATATAAAATGCCTTTTGAACTACACATCCTCACTGTCTACATGAAATTCTGTCAGGGACTTCCATTATAGGAATTCTCTCATACTACCCTTCAACTAACACTAAGCTTCAAATTCTCTTATACCCTAATGATCAGTTCCCTTTGTCATCTAATTTCTCTCCAGTACCTGCTTTATCATAATCCTTTAAGGATAAATTAGTTTCCAATAACACCAGATAACATTTAACTTATTGATTAATAGGAAGAATACAATGGATAGCTTTCTCCCACACTGAAATAAACGACATATCACATTCTGGAAGCTGTTCCTATTACCAAAATTTTAGACATCAAAAGGAAATATAGAGTCAACAGTTTGCTTACCCACAGAAAAGGCGACCAACTAAAAGAATGACTATTGAATGAGAATCATACGCCAGTGCATACAAGGTATTTCCCAGAAAAAGAACAATACTGCTGAATACAAGAGGTCTGAAGTAAGATTTATTTGACCAGGCACTAAAATACACTGAAGAAAACACCTGAGCAACAGCCATTGCTCCAATCACAACACCACAAACAGTCGCCGGGGCACCAAGGCTCAAGGAGTAATCATCTGCTGTAGGGACAATGATATATGTATTGACCATATAAAGAAATGTGTTTACTAAATTCAAAAGAAGGGATATAAAATGGTATCTCTGATCATCAACATATTCCTCAGTTGGAGCAGGTAGCTCTTCTTGCATAATCAGTGCATGTTGTGCCAGGAAGTTAAGGAAATTTGTTGAGTGGCTCAACCTATCCACTGCTGCTTTCATCGAATCAACAACAGGATCCTGCCGATAAACAGGAAGATCCGTATTTGAAGCTCAACCTCCAGAAGTGAACAAACCAATGCAAAATCAGTAGAACAAGATGAAAAGAAACCTGGAATGGAAGAGCAGGCTGATCATAAATGGATAAGAAGCTTCCTTGATGCTCCTGAAGTTCATGAAGATTGCGAGATATAGCTCCAGCAACAGCTCCTACACCCTGCAGTCAGCATTTTTAGTCTCAATGCAGAAAGCATATCTTTTTCTTCCACATAAGAATGAGAAAGGTCCATTAATTTCCCCAGCATTCAATTAGAAGTGAAAACAATAGAGGCCTTCGGCTTATTACCACATGTTTGAATACTTGCTGTAGTTGTGAATACGGATGATTTGCACGGGTCTTAACATAATAATCAGTGAACCGATAACCAAACCGTTTATCAAACTTCTTAAGTATCTTTCGCAGACCAATGGCATTGATCTCAACAAAATAGAGAAGCTTGAGAAGATCTCGAGCCACCTCTCTATAAGCTTCTCTTAACTGGGATAATTGAGCAATATCAGGATCTTGCTGCTGAAAAGCATCCTGTTGTTCATTAAGCTTTGCTATCCTGCTTGCTAGTAATCCTTGTTGTTCCAACAGAAAAAGGACAATCTTCTCGATCTGGAATAAATGAACTTTATAATTCTTTTCTAAAAACATCTGTTGACCTTTTTAAAGCATAGCATAAGCAAGAAATTATACTGATGTACAGATGTGACCGTGAATGGTTAGATTAGTGGACCATGTTCTTTCATGCACGTGCAGAGGCATATATGTAAACTATCCGTACACATGAAAGCGCATGCAACTTGACCAAGAGTTTATGTTGCCTGTGATCTCCTATACTTCAACCATAATTCCATCTAAACCATATCAGAACATAAAACAAGCAAATCAACTGTCAAATGACACACTAGAATTTGCAGAGACCATAATATCAATTTGATTCGGAAACATGTCTTTGCTCTATCTCATTTGACAGCCTATATTAAGACTTCGAACGCCTTGTGGAACCCATCCAAGACCATTTCCCCATAGAAAGAATTCTCTTTCTGTGTTCTTTTTGGGATTAAAAAAAATGCAATTATGTGGACTATTGTGGTTTAGAAACCAACCCAGTAAGAACTTATATCTAAAAATTTACATACTGGAAAACATAACTCCTTAAAATTGAATGATCAGTCAGCTTGGAGAAAGTTATCAAATACCATATGCTTTTCAGCTAAGATATCTGGTCTACATATTTGTCTACATGCACGACACAATATGTAATCCTTTCACATTAAAAAATCCAAATTAAGTTCATAAAAGATAGCATGAATAAACACACACAAAATCCTCATTTTACGTATGTTGTCTGCATATTATCTGCACCTGATTATCCAGCATTCTCGAGAAATCCTTCAGAACATGCCTGCGATCTTGTATTCCAACTTCAATTTGCTGAGCATATTGTCTAACTTTTTTCTTCATTAATTTGTAGTTTATATAGTACCTGAAGGAAACTAGATTATTGAGTAGGCTGTATAGCTTAAAAAGAGAGTATAAAGCGATAAATATCCGAAATTATGAAAGGAAATTTCCTCTCCATCTAATGATGCCTTCGGATCACTGTTTTTCTGATAAAATGTCATTTCAAAAACACTAATAATAACTAAAAGAAGCCTAGATGATTTGGTTTCCAAAAAGCCAAGGCAGGTGATCATTAGCATTGAACCAGTCATAGAAGAGCTACAGAAGCTTTTATCACAGCAGATAGATTATTAACTTCAGACAGATTATACACCAACCAAGTATTTGCAGTTCTTCTAGCTAACAAAAGAATAACAAAAACAAGTCAACCGTTGGAACTAAGATGCTGCTTCAGAAACAATGAATGGAAAAAAGTTCAATAAATTTTTTTCATAAACAAAAGATTTGACATAATTTTTCTCAAAACATGCTTCAAGTGAGCAGCTTCTTCAGAAATAATGAATGTTAAAAAAGTTCAAATTTTTAATTTTCATAAAAAAAAATATTTGACATAATTTTTCTCAAAACATGCTTAAGGTGACAAAGCATATTCCCATGTGTTTACATGTATAAAACATACCCCTGCCATTCTTGAATCTGTCTTTCCTTCAACTTTTTCCCAAAGGCAACCATCTCTCACTGCAAAAAATTAAAAATATCATGAGAAAACGAGAGACTGAACAATATAATCACCAAAAACCCCAGCTAACTCAGCCAATTATACTTGTTTTCATGCTTTTCTTTTCATTTTCAGGTCTTCTATCGTGCAAAAACCTTAATTGTTTTTATTCTCAAGGACTAACAACCGCCACACAAGAAAGGTGCCCTCCACATACAGGCCTCAAAGCAATCACTTCAAAAGGCATACATAACTGGATTTATTGAAAAAAAAAAAAAGACAGAACTACTCACTTAATCAATCCAGAATTCAGAGAATTGTGATATCAGTAAGTTCAAACAAACGAACAATCAATCAATAGGGCTTCAGATAAGCACACGCAATCAGATACAGGGCATTCAATCACATAACAATAACAGTTAAATAAATCCACAAAACTCTACTGCCGTTAACAGACCACAACAGGCTTTTGCTTTACGACGTTTGTCTCGCATAAATAACTCGTTGTCGAGATTTTCATTATCGTATACAGCCCAATAATGAATAGGTCACAAGTCGGTATCAAGCAAAAAGTAGATC
Source organism: Erythroxylum platyclados (assembly GCA_027563515.1). NCBI lineage: Eukaryota > Viridiplantae > Streptophyta > Magnoliopsida > Malpighiales > Erythroxylaceae > Erythroxylum > Erythroxylum platyclados. The sequence continues at coordinate 19,156,408 of JAOQMM010000172.1, read as the reverse complement.
CACCACGTCACTGTAATTTTAAGCTTATATCTTCCATCAAGAGGAAAAACAAGATGCATGCGTCCAATAACTGCCTAATTCATTCCGTTAGCAACCATAGCCAAACACGGTTCACTAAGGTCTTCCTAACTAAGCGAACACTCCGCTCGCTTGGCTGCCGAGAAAGTTGGGGAAAAACAGAGCATGTTGTGTTTGTATTCCAGAACACTCCGCTTTGTTCCATTGGATTTGTTTCTCAATAAACAAAAAGAATCAAGAGAAAGGCCGAAAGAAATTACCTGACAGAGCTGGGAACCGCGATTTAGATGACCATCAACCAACCAGCACACACCTTTAACAACCAAAAGAAAAGGGGAAAATGGCGTCGAAACTGGAAACAGAACGGAAGGAAAGTGCTTTGCTCTATAAAAGAAGAAGTAATAATATTACCTTTAAACGGATGGAGTCGAGAACAGCTGATTGGCGTAGCTAAGAAATCGGATCTTTATTTTTATTTTTGAAATATAAAGAAGAACGAATGAAATGAATAAGCGAAGACGACTAAGGATAAGAGTGTATGGTATGTGGGAGGAGCAGAGCAGGAGACGGTGCAAGAAATGAGAAGTTGAAAAAAAATGACAAAGCCAAAACCAAGTTGTTTTTGTTTATATAAGGAGGTGAGGGTGAGGACGAGGACTGAGAACTGAGAAGGGGGTGGGGACCACATGCTTTATGAGGAATGGATTCTCTCCGTTTTGGTAAACTCTTAACTGCGATGCGAGGATGCTCCAGTTCTCTCTTTCCCGCAAATAACTTTATGGCAATTGAATTACTTAACAAGACCGCCAATCATTAGCAAAGCAGATTACGAACACCTTCCACTAGTGAATTATTGATTAACTTGTAATAACCTGTCATATGGTAATTGTATTTTGGGATAAATTCACTATACCTCTATGTGATGTGGCATTTCATCAAATATTCTCTAATTTTTAGAAATTATTAATAAATTGTTTTATATTTTTATTTTATAATACTCATTTTCTGTGTCGTTAATTTATTTTAAAAATTTTAAATGTAAATTCCAAAATGATGTTATATAGTGTCAAGTATAATGCAATATATAATATTGCATCTAGTGTTAGATAATAAAAACGATCTTATTTTAAGACCACAGAGAAAAAGAATATTATAAAATAAAAATTCAAGATAATTGTTATTAATTTTTTAAAATTCATTAAGTATATTGATAATCTATCAAATTATTTAAAAAAATCCAATATTTTATTATATAGTTTAGACTTACATTGAAATTTTTAATTTTTAGTTGAATGATATGTAAATGTGGAAATGATAGAATAATAAAATGTAAATATTATAGTCTAATAAGAGTCATATTCTATGATTTTATTCCTATTTATTATGGTAGAAGATACAATCCTTCCTTTTTATTTAAGTAATTTTAAGAAAATTTTCTAATTTTTAAAACACTTGAAAACATTATTTTAAATTTTAAAAAATATTTTCTTAGACTTCTATTAAAAAATAATGGTGAATTACATATAAATGAAATTCACAAGTAAACCAATCAAATATTGTTGATATGATGATTCAATTCAAGTTTTATAACTTAAATTAATTAAATTTAATTCAAACTAATAATTTATTATTAATATCTTAAATTATTGGGTGAGTATCGATTAGTTCATTCAAGTTAGATTTACAAGATAAATTGGGTTGTAAAATTTTAAGAAAATCTGTTTTTAAAAAATATTTGAATAATATAAGAAAATTTTAAAAAATAAAGAATTTGTTAAATTAATTAAACACTTAAATCATATATGAGTTTTGTGATTTGCAGTCTTTCTGATTTGATTTAGCCTTCGAATAAAAGTAAAAGGAAAGTATTCTAGATGATATTTTCATAAAATTTGAAGCAGTTCTACCCAGAAGATAATCGAGAAGGAGCTCCTAAAAAATGGGGTTGGCTAGGAGACCCCATAGTTCAACTAAGAAGTTATCATTGATGGGGACAAAGAAGCATTGCATTGCATCAATGATAACATAATACATAATTGATGAAACTTGTTAAGGATTTTATTGGTTCAAAATTAAATATTTTGAAATATTAAAATTATTTTTAATACTTTAAAATATTATGGTCTAACATATATTTTAATATAAATATTAAGGTTAAAAATAAACTTCTTTTTTATACAATTAGAGAAGTTATCACTCATTATATACTAAGATTATTTGCAAAGTTTAGTATTAAAATCTTTTGTTGAAATGATTGATGTTTTATAAATTAATAGATAATTTTAAGAGTTCCTCTTAAAATTGAATGGGTTGCTCCCGTCATCTAAAGGGTAATGCGAATTTCATATATATCTTATCTTATGGCCTTTAAAATTTCCGTCCGAGAGTAGAATTGAATAAGATTTAGTGTGTAGTCGTGGCCCCATGTCGTGGGTGGAGTCGCAAGTATGTAGTGTGCAATTCCTTTAGATGTGAGAGCACATTAAATTCAACGTCATCTTTTAGTTTTGTGGTTCATAGAGCATTAAATTTTGGTTAACATTTTGTGGTTTAGTCAGAAAAAGTAGAGATAGTAACAAACTCCTGGAAACAACTACCATGCATTTCTTCTATTCGTCTTCAGGCCTGCGAACATAAGAAGAAATTGAAGGCACATGAGAAGTTTGGCTTTACAGCAAAAATGGACATTTAACAAATGGGTGCAGTTGCAATCCTTCATCTGTCAGTCTACTGAACACATTTCCTTCACCTATCAGTCCCGCTTAATGAACATATATACTTCCTTCACCTTTCAGTTTATTGATCATTATATATAGTTAGACCACAATAAAATATCGTGTCAATTCATCGTCAATGAAGTTGAGATAACTGTGGTTTGAGGGCCAGCTGAGCCGTGTCCATATCGGATGAGGAACATCAAACTATATCTTATCTTATGGCCTTTAAAATTTCCGTCCGAGAGTAGAATTGAATGAGAAATTTTTTTTGTCCCATTACCTGTGGCCCCATGTCGTGGGTGGAGTCGCAAGTATGTAGTGTGCAATTCCTTTAGATGTGAGACCACATTAAATTCAACATCATCTTTTAGTTTTGTGGTTCATAGAGCATTAAATTTTAGTTTACTTGCCGTTTGCATATAATGTGTAACATTTTGTGGTTTAGTCAGAAAAAGTAGAGATAGTAACAAACTCTGAGCGTCTCCTGGAAAAAACTACCATGCATTTCTTCTATTCGTCTTCAGGCCTGCGAACATAAGAAGAAATTGAAGGCACATGAGAAGTTTGGCTTTACAGCAAAAATGGACATTTAACAAATTTGTGCAGAAAATGATTGCAATCCTTCATCTGTCAGTCTGCTGAACACATTACCTTCACCTATCAGTTTCTCTTAATAAACATATATACTTCCTTCACCTATCAGTTTATTGATCATTTTATATAGTTAGACCACAATAAAATATCGTGTCAAGTCATCGTCGATGACGTTGAGATAACTGTGGCTTGAGGACCAGCTGAGCCGTGTCCATATCGGACGAGGAACATCAAACTATATTCTTGTACATCTTCTACACCAGTTAATTAAGGTTAAAGTTCAAGTAAACTTGCCTTATTTAAGACAAAAATGAGTTTCTTATATGAGGATGATGTTGAGAGCAATATGACGACTACTTCAAACGGTATAATGCTTCAGTACATTACAGTTCCATAATCAGACAGACTAAGTCAAGAAGATAGGTGGATTTAAACAAATATACGTTCTCATGATCTCCAAACATTCTTCGTTTGTTACAATTATTAATTAATGCGTCACAGTGAGCCTCCACTTTGTATGTAGCAGCACCAGACTTCTTCTTTCTGTCTCCTGAACCAAATGCACTGTTGCCCCCCCAACCTCGAATATAATTAACCAAAGAGAATAGGAAAATAAAGAGCAGTTGGGTTTAGGTAGATCTTCAACCTTTGCCAACTCTGTTGCAACACTATCTTGTATAAAGGAATGAAGGTTCTTTCGTAGAGGTGAACGAGAATATTTTACAACAATATCTTGTATGAAGAAATAAAGGCTACTTTGCCCGAAATTAGTCTGAAATTCCATTGAATTTGAATTGTACATTTCAAGTTTGATCTCAAATTCATTCGTATCATCTAAAATAATGTTGTGTTAGATATTTACATTAAATAACATCATTTTAGTGAAAGTAATTGAGTCAACTTTTCTTGCTGAATCTTATAAATTCTGTTTAATCTATATATAAATTATTGACTTTAAATCGAGTTGGGCTGAATCGAGCTAACTCTAGTTAAGAACTAAATAAAATTTTATTTTTAATTAAAATAAAAATAAGGATAGAAAAGAAAACTAAAAACCATATAAGTGGAATCAATTAATTAACTCTAAACTAGTTATGAAAGTTGTCTTTGCAATATTTGAAAATTCATTAATTAATGTATGTAATTATAATTAGTTACCAAAGTCATTCCATACATTTATAAACGTATGTCATTATAAATTTCAGTTAACTAAGTTACAATGAATACTAACTACTGTCCTTTTAGGCTGTACCAAAAAGGTGGAGTATAATTGAGAAGAATTCCTTTAACAGGAAAGAAACAAAAGGAAGAGCTTGCAGTATACATTGCACAAACGTCTCTCTCAGAGGATATGTAAAGATTGGGCTACAAAGCATAAATTCCAAAAGAACGATCTAGCCTCCAACGATTAATTTGAATTTGATTATAACATTTCGAAACGTTCAAAATGAACCATAACGTTTAAAACAACCTCTTACTAAACGGAACAACTAATAGAGTTAGGCCTCCGTCAGTTAAATGCTGACATGATACTTTTTTATTAATGTTTATTTTTTAATTTTATTAAAATGGGACCGACCAAATATGAAATCTATAGTCTCCTAAATGAAACACCGGTAATAATAATGTGATCCTTTCTCATCTAAGAGTTTGTCCTAAGATCCCAGGATCTTTACTCTGTAGAAAAATGCATTACTGCTCGAAACTCGAAGTGCCACTGCCTGCATTCTAAGTACTCCAGGACGTGTTCCTACTGTATTCTGTTCAAACTTAACATATTACTAATTCAAAAAAAGAAAAAAAATTGTCGATGTTGAATCGTAAAGAACAAACTCATCCTGAATAGTTTGTTTCTGACCTCAAAAGTGATTCCAGTTGTATAGAAGTAATCAGAATCTATAGTGATTGATGATGACCTATAGATTCTAAGTTAATTACCACGTTCATTAGTATTAGAAGCTTTGTTGTGCCGAGTAATTACGATTTCATAAACTCGATTTTCGTCCGCAATGAATGAGATGTAAGGCTTGTGTTTTGGCACTTACACCTTCTCCCTGACATCCATCAAAGTTTACGTAAGAAACCAAAAAAAGCTCGAAGATCCATGAATGTTTCCTACTTTACTATACTAAGTCAAAACATAAACATGCACAAGAACAAAGTGAGAGATACAGAGAGATTGAAACATTACAGAACACGTAAGAGATTTAAACGTTACAGAACACGTAAACACCTTTTGACTCGTCATGTGTATAATATGGGACCATATCTGTGACACCTTGAACTATTAATGAATCTCCTCTGTCATTCTAGTCTACTACAATCACACTACTTCCATTAAAAGAACTTACAAAGCTCAATCCTCCTCCTCCTCTATTCTCTGGTCACCTCACATCATCCTAAGTAATAATATCACTTCCAAATGATCCCAGACTACGAGAATTAATGAACAGCACTAGAACCAAAACCAAAACACACCTTCCTCTAAACATTCCTTTCTTGTTAATGATTTGGATGACCTAATAACTTCCTAAAAAGTTGGAGAAAGTGTTCTTCTTAAGGATATACAAAGTTGACGAGATTGAGTTGGTGGATTCATATAGAAATTGTAATGGAATTTGTTACTTTTGGAAAAGAAAAAGTACTATAAACATTGTAGTTGAGTTTGAGAAAGGAAAATTACTATAAACGTTACTATTAGAATCATGTATCACCGTAGGTCTCACTTTATTAAAATTAAAAAAAAATTCTTGTAAGAAAAAAAATTTTACGCTAGTATTTAACTAACAGAGGCTAATTCTATTAGCTGTTTTGTCTAGTTAGAGATTACTTTGAATATTTTTTAAATGTTACGGTTGATTTTAAATATTTACAATTGTTATGATTCATTTTAAGGTTTAACATAGGTTTGAATATAAATGTTGGAGAGTAAATTGATATTGCTCGCGTAAACAGGGAATAGGGTTTTGGTGAGTTATGCGTGTGGCCCAGATGGAGAAAGCGAAAGGCTACTTGGCTCGATGTGGGGTTCAACTCTGACTACAACTAGTGGCTGGTGGCATAATTTCTAGATGAATCTTTTGTTACTATAGGCTGTGGGATAACTTAGAAGTCGGGTTTTTATGATTCCAAAATTTACTTAAAAACTTTCTCGTTCAGTAATCATTTCTCTTAACACCTGAAAACAAGGCGTATAATTGAAATGTCTCATCGGTATTATTAGAGAAGTACCAACATTTTAAAAATTGCACAAAAAAATTAAATCGATAAAAATACAAAAAAAAATTAAATTGAATTGATATTAAATTAAAATAAAATTATTATATAATAAAAATTGAATGAAATTAAAAAAGATTATTTTAATTTATTAAAAAATTAGAATTTAATTAAAAAAAGTACCAAATAAAAATTAATTAATTTAAAAATTGATGAATTAATCTATAAATTATTTGATTTTAAACAAAAAATTATTAAGATAAACTAAATTGGTAAATTAAAAAATTAAAAAAATTACAGTAAAATCGGTGAGTTAATTTTTTATTCATATATATATATTACTATATAGTCAAAAAGCACGTATCACTATCACACCAACCAAGTGTTGAATGCCGCACGAAAAGGCTTTTGAATTTTAACAATGGATGCTGCCAATTTTGATTTTGCCGTTTGTCATATACACATAATTGAAATATTGACGGCTTCGTGTCATGAAAAGATCTTTTAATTTTAACAGTGAAATGGATGCTGTCAATTTTGATTTCCTTGTTTGTCTTATACACATAATTGAAATATTGACGGCTTACAAAATTCTAAACTAATTATAGTTTATTGAAAATAACTACTAGGTAGGAAAAATTCGTAAATTTAAGAACCTTTTTTTTTTTCATTTTACTGTTCAAAATTAGGAATATCAATTTTGACTCGATTTATCTGATCAGTCTGACTTAACCTTATTTTAGCTCGAATTAATTGAGCCACAGGCGGGCTGAGCGCGGGCTAGCTCGACCCGATCGTAATGTCAAAAACGACTTCATTTTGTAAAAAATAATGTAGTTTTTTATTTATTTTAAAAAATATATAAGATGGGCCGGACTGACCCGATCCTCCCGTGGCCCATCATGCCACAGACAGGGCCACAAGTTGGGTAACAGGCCAAGCCAGAAGTGGCCCCGGCTCGACCCTTGCATAGAAATTGTAGCTCCAATTTCACAAAAATTAGAATTGAAATTACAAATCCACGATTAATTCTTGCAAATAATTTACAATAACAACAAAATAGTAAAAGTTTCACTAACAAGCAAAATTTGAAGAGACGAAGCTTTAAAATTTTTTATACTATTTTTCATTTTAATATTTATAAAATAAAATTTAATATATTTTAGAACTTAATTTTGATAATTTCTCTCTAAAAGTAACCAGGAATTTAAATTTACTAAACATTGATTTATTAAAAAAATTTCTCAATTTTATAATAGTCTTAATTATTGTAATGATGAAAATATTATCTTAATAATTTTTAATCGGTTAAAATCAATTATTCCATGAAAAAATAAAATCCCTCCCCAGACAACTTCTTCTCTACCAGATTCTCTTATCAAATTCATGAATCTCTCTCTCCCTCTCTCTCTCTCTTTTCTTTTGGTCACACAGCTTCTGCAACTAAGCTCTCACAATATTCTCGTCACCCAACTCCGATTCAACGTACACCGATTCTGCTTGAGACAAAAAGCGCAGAGTTAGAGGCAAGAGAAGTGCAACTAACAACGCTCATGTATGGAGAGCACAGGAGGCAAACTTCAACTACAAGCATAACTGCAACGGGCTATTATTAATGAATGGAGGGGGAGGAGGAGAGGAAGAGAGAGGAGGCCTGGTGATGGCATGGACGGTTAGGCGGAGGATGCGGAGACAGCGTACGTTGACTGGGATTGGGTGACGAATTCAATTGCTTGCTCATAAGAGTTCAAACAACATAGATAAAATTACAAACGTTAATGTTATATATGACCCTTGCCAATAAGCTTTAACAAAGACAACGCAGCTCTTCAATGTACATGTTGACGAAGCTTGGAGGATCTGTTCTTTCATCTTAAAATTCCATTATTGAGTTTGCACCAAATCTCTTGCTTACGTGATTCAGAAGTCCAATTCCTTGAATGTTCTCGTTTCTGTGTATAACAACAGAACTCAAATCCATTCCACTTCAAAGAAAGAGAAGTAGAAAATAAAGTGCGAGGTAACTTTTTATTGCTCACTGTTGAATTTTTTCAATAATGGTGGCTCATCCCATTTTACAATCCCATACTGAAAGATTAGAATTTTTTGGGAGGTTGTTTTACTTATAAAAACAACCCTCCCTCCTTAGTTATCAACATCCCAAAACATTTCAAAAATCTTCCTAAATTTTGTAATATTTCACTTGTATTGTTTCCTTTAAAATAGTGAAATATTAATTTAGTAGTGTCTGAGAAAGTAGGCATAATTGGCCGAACCTCGTAAATTCTGGTGTTCTTTATTTTGTCTATTTAATAGTTATTGTCCACTATAGTTGTAGTAATAAATTGTGCTATTAATATTACTTATCTTA
>JAOQMM010000172.1:19124105-19139239 GCA_027563515.1 Erythroxylum platyclados | reverse complement strand
AACCCAATAACTGCAAAATTTTAGTCCTCAAGTTAGGAACAATTACTCTCATGATACAGGTGCATATTCCTGGATTGCTGTTGCTAGCTTATCTCGATCCTCCTCTGTTTTAGTTCTAATTAAGAATGTCCGTGTCACAACGCTGTCGCCATTACCACTATCATCACCCTGCAGAAGTCATCCAGCTTCTCTAAGTCGCATTCTATAGAATTAAAGAATCTAATAGGAAGATAAATAATACTTACATCAGATTTTGATATCATTTAACCTTTTATGAAAGTCTTGCACAACAATTTATACAGTTAAACTACAAGGCATTTGTTTTGGCACCAATATCACAAAAAAATAAGTAGATTTAATTATTTCAGCTCCTATCACCTAGAAAAGGACATTTGTAAATATCGAGTCCTACATCTAATCCAAACAAAGAGTAAAATACCTAGGCCTCGCAATGCTAATGTAATGAATTTCACATGGTAAAAATGCTCTTATCCAATATATGAAGGAATCGAACAGGTAAAAGACACATTTAATTTCCATTCTACGTGCAGATCCAGATCATCTCCGAACAAATGTTGAAAGAAAGCCATAGGTTGAAAATGTTCAGTCCTATAGTAGAAAGTAGATTAAATTTTCAGAATCTTGCAGTTTCCATTCCTGAGGCCTGATTGCAGTGATAAACATGTTACATCCAAATTATACTCATTAAAATTATTTGCCTCAACCAAAAATCAGTGGAACAACTTAGGATGTGCACATAATAAATATCATTACCGAAGTGTGAAATATTGCAACAACTGAATTCTTTTGTAAACTTGTCTTGATTCCTGGATACAGCAAAGCATTTAGCGACACTTTCCCCACCTGCCATGCAGCCACAAAATAAGTTGACAGCGGTCTAAGTATTTGCATATATGTGCTGTTTATCATGCAATTTATCCCTTGTTATTAGAAGCAGCCAGTCAATGATCACATCACTAAACAAACAATATAGATGTTTCTGAATGAAATCAAGTCCTTAATTGAACTTACATCATTACGAACAACAATTGTTGGTTTCGATTCTTTAGTACCCTTGCTGACACCCTCTTTACACTTGATGGAAAGGTGACCCATGCCCTTATCTTTCCATGTGTCTTTATCAGCTATATCACCCGACTGGACATGTCATGAGGAAAACATAAAAAAGAACTTTAGCCAATCATAGAGCTGAAGAGACACGATACTGTAAGGAAGTATAATTTCAGTTGAACTTGACTGGACTGATCACGGGGAAAAAATAAAAAAGAACTTTAGCCAATCATAGAGCTGAAGACACACAATACTATAAGGAAGCATAATTTCAGATGGTCAAGTTCAACTTGGTGAACCATTAATTAAAAAACAACCAAGAAATTCAAATTATCTCCTTAGAAGATCATATAACTAAATCAAGATGTTCTAAGTTATAGCAAACATGGATTGCTTTTAGGCATTACTAAAAGCAAAATTTTCCAACGAGTTAGCTATCATGTAAACTCATCAAGCATGATGATATAAATTATACCCTGACATATAGCTTGCACTTGACCTCATGGACCACAATAATGCCCATTTCTTCAGATTTCTTTACAGATGGGCTGCTAGGTTGCTGTAACTCGTTTTCTGAGAGAAAAGAAAAAGTCAAATCATCAAAGAATGAAATCTACTAGAACAGAGAACACCTGTTTAGCAAAAAAATCACAAAAAAGACATAATAGAAAGCAAAACTAGAAAACTGATCAAATTGTAAGGAATGAAATAAAAGATGCCATCCTATATTTTCCACTCCTAAGCAAAGAAGAAAAGTACCACATAGATTTGTAACATGGAAAAAATCAAAATCAATAGTCGATATTCCTTGACACCAAAAACTCCAAACAGGTCCAATAAAAGAACTATCATATTCCAACATTTTCATCAATAGAAGTATGGAAATCTTGTCGTAGAACGTACAAGGCCATCTGAATCAAAAAAAATTACATCGCAGAATTCCATGTTCACTGTATACCAGATAAAATTAATCGTACATTAACAGATATATTATTTTCTGAAATGTTTTAGGAGGACACATATTAACTGCCAGAAGTATGTAATATCTTGCTGTGGAAGTATATTCCCTTTAGTCTCAAAAGAAATCATGCTTTCATCTGAATACCAAATTGGATAATATGATTCCATAACATGAACAATGCCCACTTCAAAGGATAATAAACAACCAGGCAACTGCAATGCAGCTATCAGGTTTCTATCAAATTATATCCAATGTTTTTTTTTTTTTGGCTAGAAAGTTATATCCAATTGTTGTCTTACACGAATAGAAGTGAACTGAACTCCTAATCCGACAATGAAAAAGTGCAATCCTCAACTATGCATATAGGAAGGTGATAGAACATGGATGATAACAATCAGAAGAGCTAGAAAGACAAAACAGTGGCTACAAAATTTTGCTAGAGCCTAAATTTCATGCAACATAATGCACTAAAAGTCCTCAAATAACAAGGCGGAAAAGCATCAATAAACTGATTCTCTCACCATCATCTGCATCATCTGAAATTTTATTATTTTCTGGAACCACACTCTGGTCTCCTAAACCTGAAATGAGAACAGAAGTCCGCTATCACATCAGTAAAGCAGCTTAACAAACCCACACAAGAGCTGGAATGCTTTGCTATAGATAAGAAGGGCATTTGTAATTCCCTGACCTATTGACAGAAAGTAAAATAAAGATGCAACTACAAGTCACATAATCTTCAATGACAATTCAAAATCTTGAAAAATCCTTGGTCCAAAAATTAGGTCCTGCACCTTCATTACATTCCTCCAACCAAACACCCCCAACAACCAAAAGAAATTCATGATTCACAACTGAAAAGGCCAAATACAAGTCTCATGCGCATGTGAAAACATCAAGGAGGCCAGCTTGCATGCCTCAAAAGGTTGCTTCTCATTCATGACATCTGACTCATATAGTGTAGTTTAATTGCTCAAGAGTAACTTTTGAGAATCACACAAAAAGTTCTGGTGAAAGTATCAAAGTAATGCAGTATAGGACCTACCAAATGAGATTGGAGTTTGATTGTTGGAAAACAGTCCAGAACTTTGGCTGCTGGGGAATGCTCCAGAGCTTTGATAAGTGGAAAACAAGCCCGAGTTCTGTTTATTTGACAAAAATGCAGTGGTTTGACTAGTGGAGAATAATCCAGAACTTTGACTGCCGGAGAATAACCCAGAGCTATGGCTGTTAGCAACCACTCCAGAACCTTGATTAGTGGAAAACAAGCTGGAGTTCTGTTTGTTTGGCAATAACCCAGTGCTTTGACTATTTGAGAGCAATCCAGAACTTTGACTACCGGAGAATAAGCCAGAGCTATGGCTGTTATTAACCACTCCAGAGCTTTGATTAATGGGGAACACTCCAGAGGTTTGGCCATTTGGCAATAAGCCCGAACTTTGACTGTTAGAGAACAATCCCGATTCTTGAGTGTTCGAGAACAAACCAGAGCTTTGACTTTTCAAACTCACATTGGAGCTTTGACTACTAGACATTCCCCCTCCAGAACTTGGATTTTTGGAGAACACACTCGAAGTAAATGAAGTTGTAATACTTGTACTTGTATATGCTGGAGTACTACCAGTTTTCTCTTGAAAAAACTTGTTTCCAATACTCCTTGCTTCATGGATCAATTTCTTTTCAGAGGCAAGACATTCAGCGGGAGGTCTTTCTTTTATAGCATTTGCTTTGAGCCAGTTTACAACATCACTAAATTTCTCCTGCAACAGGAAGGTAGCATATTAGTAGATGATATGGTTGAGATATCAAATACAAATCTACCTTGCATCTAGGCTAAATGTCGTTAAGGCCTACCATAATGTTTGACGCATGAGAAAGGTAGTCTCTAACTCCATCTTCCCAAAGTTCATCTGGATGATCTTTAAGTTGAGTTTGCACCCAACTGTCACGAAAAGAATAATAATAGTACAGCCATTTAAATGAAAGAAAAAGCAGCAAAGAAAGAACCAAAATGAACATGTACGTCCTTAGTGAGAGGAATGCACCTTACTGTTCTAGACAGTTCAAAAAGAATAAAGAAATGTCAAATTAGAAAATACAAGAACATCCACTAGCTAAAATGGTAATACATAAACAGAGAGATCGACTCTGCCGGGTGTTTAACACAATCTCAGAAATAAAATGATGATTTCAAAGCTGTGATGATGTTGAAGAAAAAATGGACCTGGCAAATTGAGTATTGAGAGCTCTCACATGCTGCCGAGAAGACTCAGCTCTGTGCATATCCAACGATGGCACTGAACTCAACTGCTGATGAGCCGTCTCGGGTCTATGAGCATCATTAAAAGATGAGCCTGAGACAAGTCTTTTATTTTGAAACTGCAGCATCAACCAAAAAAGAAATCAAAATAACACTGGAGTAGCAAATAGATTCATACACATAAACCACAATAACAAATTGTAGCATATCAAAACCTCATTATTAAATTTGGAAAAAAAAGGAACCAAACTCAACAATCCAACTTGAAAAACAAATAGCAGAAACTGAAACACAGATTATAAAAACAAAAGGAAGCAATTTTGATGAAATGGAACAGTAGAACATAGACTAGGGTTTTTCCTTTGAGAATCCAAAAGAAAAAGAAATAAAAAACTCACAGTCATATCAGGAGCCGAGTCGGATGTGGCGAAACGTTTCGCTCCTTTCATGGTAAAGACTAAAGTTTCTTCAAATATTGGGCAGATGAATACACAGATTGAAGAAGACAGATAGAGAGCCAAAAATTGATCTCTTTTTCAGGTTTCCTCCTTTTTGCTGCTGCCTAAAAGGAAAGCTTTGCCTTTTATTTTATGTTTTTTTAATGTTTGATAATTAGGGAAGATTTTTTTACTTAATTTGATTTGATTTGATGATGGACTCGTTTGCGGCCGTGCGATGAGGTGGGGAAGTAACTTTCAATTGGGACCGTTAGATTTGCCCCTCAATTTGGGCTTGCAGGGGCCTGCCCTCATTGATTAGCGGGACCCGCAGGTAGAGTCTTTTGGTTAAACCCGACCCATTTATTATTTGTGGTCTTCATTGGCATTGTGCTGTTATTTTACCAACATTATTTACTATTAACTCCCCAGCCTGTTTGCACTTTTTAAACAATATAAACAAAATGGTGATCTTTTTGGTGAATTCAATAGAATTTTCATAAGAAAATGTTAAGATCATCTAAATATTACTCATAATATACAGATAGTATTCACAATAGAATAATCTAGATATTGACAAAATATCTAGATAAAAATAAATAATTTATGGTGCAAAAATGAATATAAGAATGTATGGCAATTATAACAAATTAATATATACAGTTACAATTAGTTTAGTTCATTTATAAATACTCAATTTTCTTCTTGTATCAAGAAATAAATTAAATTATTTAAGAATTGAACTTAGTAAGATTTCCAATCTTCTAAAATCTAAGTTACAGATTAATATTTATAATTTATAGTTAATAAGTGAACGTTTATAGTATAATTCCTCTTTTTACTCATAATAATATTTTGTATGTCATATTTTTCTAATTTTAATAAAATCGTGATTTTGTTATATCTACCCAATCATTTCAACAAGTGGTATTAAAGGCTAATTAGGGCGTATATATCTAGTTATCGTATGCTTTGTAGTTACCATTATAAGTGCATCCTCACTATCAGAAAATAACTTAGGTATTATTTACTCTTTGAAGGTGTTAAGTACTATTCATATATATAATTATTGTTTACGTGAAATAATGAGTTATTTCTCTTAACTCAAAGAAGTTTGGGATAGAAACAACGTCATTTAAATTTATGATTGAGAAGTTCAATAGGAATAATTTCTCAATATGAAAGCTGAAGATGAAAGATATCCTTTCAAAGGATAATTACCTTGCAAGTATGAAAGGATAATTACCTTGCAAGTATTAGTAAAAAGTTGACATAATTTATAAATGATACCAAATATAATGAAATGGACATAAGTGTTGTCGCAAATCTTCATCTAGCTTTCTTTGATGAAATTATGTCAAGCATAGAGGAGAAGAAAACAACACAAGAGATATGAGATCATCTTATAAAGTTATATGAAGTTAAGTCACTCTACAACAAAGTTTTTTAAAGAGGAAAGTTTATACTCTTTGGATGTCAAAATCTATTTCAATAATTGAGCCACTGCGGCGAAAAGAGCTTTAGGCAACGACATGTTTGCAACAGTTTAAAAATATGTTGCTAAAAATTAATATAATGCAATAGTTTTTAAAGTGTTGCCCTTACTAATATTAAAAGGCAACGGTAATAATAATGTGTTGCTATATAAAGAAAAGGCAACAAAATTAAAAAATTGTTGCAATAAAGTCTTATATATGTAACATCTAGAATTGTTGCTATAGTTTCAGTTACTTATTTGCTAAATGGTATTTATAATTTATATTTAAAATATAAAAATTTTCTATTTACTAATGAGTATTCAAAATATGTCCAGCAAAATTAAATTACTTTCTAATCATGTTCGAACTTTATTTATTGCTTAAACGATGTTATTTTATTTAAAATAACATCATTTTACATAACAATTTGGGTTTTGAGTCGAAAACTCAAGCCCAAGTGTGATTTGAAGTTCGGATATTTTTTGTTTGAAAATTAAAATTCGAACTAAATTTTAGTTAATTCTAGTCACGCAGATCTGTTAGGTCAGACCGGTCTGAACTATACTATTTTTGAAATATTATTATTTGAAATAATATTTATCCTATATAATATTTTTGGCACAAAAGCAAATATTATGTGTGTTGTGTGCTCTACCCATTATAACCTATAAATTAGAGGCAATAATTTGTAACATTTTATTTAAACTAAAAATACCACGAAACGACAACGTTTATAGAAGGGGGTAAGAACATCACCAGACAGCAAGAAATGACAACGTTTCAAGGTAAAGACCACGAATTCGACATCATTTTATAGAAGGGTAAGAGCATCTCAAAGGTGACGATCGCTTCTTCATATTTGACCTAATTGTGGTTGGGTGTTTTCTGA
Organism: Erythroxylum platyclados; assembly: GCA_027563515.1. Classification (NCBI taxonomy): domain Eukaryota; kingdom Viridiplantae; phylum Streptophyta; class Magnoliopsida; order Malpighiales; family Erythroxylaceae; genus Erythroxylum; species Erythroxylum platyclados. The sequence continues at coordinate 19,132,143 of JAOQMM010000172.1, read as the reverse complement.
AAATTTGTTTAATCTCTCACTTAGTAGTAGGTTTTCTTCTCCGATTGGGTCCTCATTCTTTGTCTTCAATTGCTCTCTTGGGATGGCTTGGACTATTGTTAATCTCTCTGACTTCACTGTACGTTTTCTTCTCCGATTCTCCTTAACATGCTACTTGGGTGTAGTTAGGTGAGCTTCCATCTGGGTTCCATTTGTCTGAAGAATTCATAGGCTTGGCAAAAAAAAGGTGAAATCTTTACATCTTTTTGACATCTGGGATGCATTTTGATGATATAGATTTTATTGCATTTGTTCGCTGATGGTATGAAGTGTTTACTGCTTTGATGTTTTATATACTCGTGTTAATGTAAGTTGATGTGGGTTTAGGTTTAGAGTTGATAATTTTTTCTCTGGGTTTCATAGTGATAAATACTTCATAGATTTTACTTTAAACTGGGATTAATGATATGTAATTAGCTCAAAAACTATCGATATTCATGGTTGTTTGCTTCCATCAAGGTTACTAAGTTCTTAAGTATGTCCTTTTAAGTTTACGCTTTGGTTGGTAAAGTGTGGTGCTTTGCTTATCTGCAATTCTGAATTTGGAAAATCTAAGTTTGTATTTGAGGTTAATAAGCTGGAATGGTTGGAAAACCTATTGACCATCTTCAGTCTCAAACAGCAACTTAGAAGATGCAACAGAGACAAACTTCAAATCTGTAGCTTCCTCTATCTTCATTGTGGCATAGGACGATACTCTTCAATTTTCTGCAATACCCATTTTGCAATTTTGCCTCTGCAGTGTTAACAAATTATGTTAGTATCAACTCATTTTCTCCATTTTCAGTATTTCATATCAATTGTTCTGATTTGGCATAGTGCATATCTGCACACACTACATTCATTGCCCTTAGTCATCTCAAAACCTAGAGTAATCGAATAATATGACAACTGAAATAGTTTTCAAATTGCAGTTGCAACATTGGTGGTTTCCGTCATCTCATGGTGGTTTTTTTGGTCTGTTATAGCTATAGTCTTATCATGTCTACAATTATAATACTAGCTACCAAAATAGAAAAGAGATACAGTGCAAATAGAAGCATAGCTTATTCTATCATAGTAATATGTTTCATTGTGGACTCCGTTTACAAAGAAGAAGAGAGTAGGATAACCTTGAATTTTGTACTTGTGAGCCAACATGGCTTCAGTAACAACATCAACCTTGGCAATCATTTCTTCACCATTGAGGATTGTAGCTGCTGCTTCATATTCATGTGCCAAAAGTTTGTTCCCTCGACACCATGGGGTATAGAAGTTCACCATCATATATTTGTTCTTGGTAATGAACTCATTAAAATTCTCCTTACTTAACACTACTGCTTTGCCCTTTTCATTAAAAATTGATTGCTCTCTAGTTAGCAGAAGCTCAAACTATATTGACCATCTTCATTCTCATATGTAGTTGGCTAAAATCTTCTGTTTTTTAGAGACTCCTTAGCAAGGAACTGCAAAACACAAAACAATTTAAGGTAAATTCTCTGTTCACACCATCTTTCTTATTGTAAAATTCTATTAAAGTAATCTATAAATTGATAAGAGAAGTGAAAATAGTCAAGTAGTTACCTCAATTTTTGTTAAGGTCAATTTCTTCGGATATATATACATGTTCATAATATATTCAGCAACATATTCAACTACAACCTGCTAAATTGCAGATATTACATTAATAATATCATAGGCATGAAATGAACAATATAGTTATACTTGTTAATGTACTTTGTCTGGTTGATTGAGTCGTTCGAAATTCACTTTATACTTGTGATTGAGCCTTTCGAAATTGACTTTATACTTATGATGAAGGTGAGTATATTTCAATTCCTATGCTTCTATCCTTTTTGTGAGATCCCGAATGATTTCATTTCCTTAATTTTTATGTTCATGCTTTCTGAATTTGTTCATAAAAAGAATTGAATTATTGTGTTATCTGTCAGGGAGCTGGAATGCATGTAGTATGAAAGAACATATACGTTATACTTTCAAAGGATTTTGGGAAAGATTACAGGGCCAATGTGAAGAAGCCTGACACCGATTTCAAATTGTACAAATGATGAAGAGTTGTTGAAGTACACGTAATTTTCCTTGCAATTGTTAAGGATTGTAGAATTCACTTTTGTATTTTATAACAATAAAAGCACATGTAATTATGCTTTTATATTTTGACTATGTTAAATGTTGAATTTTTCAAGACCTTATGGATTATACATTATATATAAATGTCATTTTTTGGTTATTTATATTTGATAGTACGTACATAATTAAGATATACATTAATATCTATATATTGCATTGAATGTATATATGGATGTTGCCTACGTAATAAAAAGAGTTTGCTTTTACATTAAATATTATTGTAAATGAAAGAATAATTGTTCCGTTTATTGTTATAAATTGTTACCTAAAAAAATTTATTTTGTTGCCTTATCTATTTAACATTGTTGCCTAAAAAGACTTAAAAGTGTTGCAATATCTATTCAACATTGTTGCTATAGTTTGAAACTAATGTGTTGCCTTAGTTAAAACTTAAAGCAACATTTTTTATTTTGTTGCCTAATCAAAAAATTATGTTGCCTTAGACTTATTGCAGCACCACTTCTTGTAACGATATGAATTATGTTGCCTTAAACCAAAGGCAACGATAATTGTACTTAAACCATCAATGATTGGTGAACCCGCAGATCCATTTGCAACTCCTTTGGAAATATTGCCTGAATGGTATTTCTTTCCCGTATTACTGTAGTCTGCAGAATGTTGATGTTTGACTTATGTTAATGCAGAATGTTGGTGTTTGAGTTATGTTAATACAAAATTTTGTTGTTTGGCTTATGTTTATGTGGAATGTTAATACGAAATGTTGGTGTTTGACTTATGTTTATAGTATATTTCCTAAGTCTTCTCATCACAAGTTGAAGAAACATTTGACTTACACTAATCAGGTTTTTTTCACTAAATTTCAACTAACTTAATTAAAGCTTTAACCTACTTTACTATTTTGATACTATACCAAGTTTAATTTTTTAAATTTAATTTATTAATTAATAAATTCTAAATAACAAAGCTTGAACATTTTTGGGTTATTTATTTCATTACTGCATCTCTCCTAACTAGAAATTTAAAGAGTTCAATAATTAATGTTTATATGACAATTTAGCTATTCCTACTGTTAATTGATTTTAACAATTTAATTGTTTGACATATGAATAATTGATGTAAATTAAAATATAAAATTTTTAAATTAAAGGTCTCTTTTAATTACGTTAACAGGATTAAAAAATCAATTGAATATATATGTGGAATAAAAATAATTTCCGTAATTTAATTGTGAATTATTATATAGGATTAACTCGAACTCTGTCACGTTAAAATGTTTGTATACACTATTAACTTAAAATACGTGTTGTAAACCAAATTGATTAAGGACTGGATCATTCCATTGAAAAGTTTTTTGTACACCTCTAGTTTATGCAGTAAAACAATAGTGAGAGGTGGAAGACAAATGTAAGCCATCTCTCGAAGATATATGAAAGAATTGATTGTATATGTATAATTGTTATTATTTGAATACATTTTAAGTAATAAAAGGAAAGTTTTAAAAATATTTATTGTCATATTTCAAATATGAGTTGAAAAGGTAAAAGAACATTATTTATTTAAATTTAAATTTTACATATGAGTATTTTAAAAAGTTCTTTTATATGTGCTTAATTGATCAAAGCACATGTTTTCTTTATATTTATTTTTGTTATTAAATATAGAAATATGTGTGAAGTTTGAAGTCCTAATTTGTTAAAGAGAAGAAAATTAGCATTCTTAAATTGAAGTTCTCAAGTAACGGTATAAGGATAAAATTTCTCTTCTCGTAATTGAAGTAATTAACTTCTCTGGTTTATTTTGTTCCTTTGTAATGTTAGATGAAATGCAATGTAAAAATAGAATTGAGGATATGATGAAATGTATAATGCAATCTAATATATGTTTATACTTACTCAAATTGCTAACATTCTCGTGAATATAATAAATCTTATTACTTAAATTTTTATTAGATTGCTCAAAACTATCTTCATATAAGTAGGTAGGCATAACAAAATAACAATAACTCAACCATTTATATATATAAAAAATATCAATGATAAAATATACCTGCAACAAAGAAAAAACAACAAGTCAAATTTAATATCCTATATTTAAAAAATAAGACTAAACTTCTATGATAAAATTTATAATACTCAAAATTTATTTTTGATTTCTAAAGTAATTAAAAATATCATAAGGTAACAATGATCCACTATTCACCAAATAGAATAGAGATTAACAATAATATTTGTATTATATAAATATTGAAACCAAATTTCACCAATAATTTACAAAATTAAATTTATACATACAAAATCACTCAAATTCGTAAATAAAAAATTGCTAATTATAACTTAATAAATGAAAAAAGATAAATTGCGATTGAAGAAGAAAATAAGGTATAAAAACTATCGACTATGATATATGCACAATGAAAGAGAGAAAATTTACTGAATGAACTCAATCTGAATTGAAATTATACCTAAATTTGCAATTGACAAATATCATATATGATCAAATTGACCAATTTCAATTTACAAGGATAAACTGCAATTGAAATAAGAAATGAAATAAAGATAAATTATACCCAAAATTTAAGTTGAGCTTCAATTCAAAAATAGAAAATTCAACCCAGATTGAAAATTTTATTATACTCATAATCAAATTGTAAATTTTTACTCAATCTTAAAATCAAAATAACTACTAAGAAAATCTAAAATTTAAAGCAAGAAAATAAAAAGATGAGACTTGAGAGAATAAATAAGATGTGTTTTTTACCTAGATAGGAATGATGTTGATGGAGGCAAGGCTAAGACAAAATTTTTAAATTTAAGGCCTTTTCTTACCTTAGAAAAAATGTGAACCTTGGCATTTAACTAGAGCAATTTCATTTTGAAATGCCTGACTTTACTGCTATTTTACCTTTTAAAAAGAAGGTTTTGCATGTATAACGACGGCTCAAACTATTTATTTTTTGCCAAATTGAGATTGATATAAATATCTTTAAATCTTTAGAAAAGAACACCTTTTTTCAGACCTGTTTTACTTAACTAAAACACTCCTATGTTAATATGGCCTTGCATTGAACTATTCATGAAGATAATGTAATTAATATCAAATTGGGAAATAATAAATTAGAAGAGTATAATTACATATAATTTGAATTCACAGTTTCAAATTCTATTTTGCCACAAGAATTCACACTAAAGTTTAAGACATTCAAGGAAATTGTTTCTTATTCCTCCTCCTAAATGCTTGAATAATTTTGGAGATGTCAATTAAAGAAGATCCTAACAAAATATCACTTCTCTAATTAACATTTGATCTATAGGAGGATTATTGGGGATCTCATATCAAATCAAGATCCCTCCTATATTAGTTTACTTCCTAAAATAGCTAGTGTGGTTCCCTATATATATGTATGACGTAAACAGAAATATATAAGAGAGAGAATAAAAAGAAGAAAGGCAGAAGTTTTAGCTACCGTGGATGTAGGTCTCAAAAGACCGAACCACTTAAATTCGAGTGTTTTGTTTTTTGTCTCAGATCCTCATAGTATCAGAGAAGGTTGATCAATAGGTAGTGGCATCCATGATAGAAATCAGAATCACAAACAGAGGATCAGCTGTATTTGAAACTCTCGACGAAAGGAAATCATTCCCAATATGCGTCCTAACGGGATCGAGAGCTTGTCCTTCCAATTCACAGTTGAGAAGCTAAATGGAAGGAATTTTAGAGAATGGGCACAGTCAATCTGATTGATTATCGATGGAAAAGGGAAGATCGGTTATCTTACTGGAGAGGTGAGCAAACCACCCTCCACCGATGCTGTTGCTCTTCAAAAGTGGAGGTCCAAAAACTCAATGTTGATTACATAGCTAGTCAATTCAATGAAACCCTCCATCGGGAAGAGTTATCTATTTCTACTTACATCAAAAGAGGTATGGGATGTTGTTAGGAAACATACTCAGATGCCAAAAACACCTCCTAAACCTTCAAAATTAAAACATGGTTGTGGCAGATGAAACAAGAGAGAGGGAAGTCACCAATTACTACATGGAGGTGATGGGTTTATGGCAGGAACTTAATTTAAGTACCAAAGAAGAATGGGAATGTGCATCAGATAGTGTGAGGTAAAAGAAGAAAATGGAGAATGAGAGGGTGTTTGAGTTCCTTGTGGGGATAAATCGTGAACTAGATGATATGCGCGGGAGAATCCTTGGACGACGCCCTTTACCCACGTTACGGGAAGTGTTCTGGGAGGTAAGAAGAGAGGAGAGCTGATGACGGGTTATGTTGTCTGGAGTAATATGAACTGAATTAGAAGAAAAATCAGCATTGGTGTCTCACAGATGATACACAGGGAGTAAACCAAGTGTGACCCGTGGCTTTAATACAGGGCCCAGTCAAAATAAACAAAAGAAAAGGTCCAGATGTGATCATTGCAACAATCCAGGTCATTCTAAGGATGAGTGTTGGCAAATCCATGGTAAACCAGCAGATTGGAAGCCCAAACAACATAAAAAGCCATGGCTATCAGGCTACTGTAAAATAGGAGGAGACAAACAGTCAGTCTGAGGTAAAATTTAGTCCCGAACGGTTGGAAAAACTATACTAGGTCTTTACCTTGTTTCAAACCTCAAGTCAGCCTTCCAATAATATTCCTTCCGAATCCCTAGCTCAAAGAGGTAGTTTTCTAAATACATTAAATACTAAAACTCACGCACAAGCATCTTGGATCATTGACTCTAGTGCCTATGATCATATGACTGGTGCATATCAATTGTTTACAAATTACTCACCTTATGCTGGAAATTTGAAAGTAAAGATTGCAGATGGGTTACTTTCATCTGTTGTTGGGAAAGGAAGTATTCATATTTCTAATCCTATTGTCCTAGAACCTGTTTTACATGTTCTGAAATTACCTTGCAATTTGTTATCCATTTGTCAATTGACAAAAACCTCAAACTGTTCTGCTAAGTTCTTTGCCTCTCATTGCATCTTTCAGGATCTAACATCAGGGAAGATGATTGGCAATGCTAAGGAGTATGAGGGACTATACTACTTTGAGGAGATACTTCAAATAACCAAACTACTTCAAATAACCAAAATGCTTTTTCTGCATCTATCCCTAAAATTAGTGAAGTTATGTTATGACATTCTAGGATGGGTCATCTGAATTTTCACTATATGAAACAATTATTTCCTTCTATTTTCTTCTAATAAAAGGCCATTTGATTTTCGTTGTGAAATTTGTGAGTATGCCAAACACCAACGTACTTTTTTCCCCCAACCAGTTACAAACCATCAAGACCATTTTCTATGATACATATCAATTTGTGGGGTCCCTCTCATATACCGAACTGAACAAACACAAAGTGGTTTATCACTTTCATTGACGATCATACCCATACTTGTTGGACCTATCTCTTACGTGATAAAACAGAAGTTAGGATAGTATTTATCAACTTCCAATCTATGATCCAAACCCAATTTCATACAAAAATCCAAATCTTGCATATAGATAATGGGACTGAATACTTCAAAGCTCATGTGTGGACACCCCTCAGCAACATGGATTGCTGAAATTAAAAATTGACATATCCTTGAGGTTACCCAAGCTCTACTTTTCACAACTAAAATGCCAAAAATGTTTTAGGGGATGCTGTCCTAACTGCTACATATCTCATTAATAGAATGCCTAGCAGAATTTTATCTTTTGCCACTCCACTAGAAAAATTTCGAGGAAATTTTCCTACCTCACGAATTAACTTAGATCTTCAGCTTAAAATATTTGGATGTACAACCTTTGTTCATGTTCACTCCCATCATCGTACTAAATTAGAACCTCGTTCCATCAAGTGTGTCTTCATCGGTTATTCTCCTACTAAAAAGGGGTATAAATGTTATGACCCAATCACTCGAAGGA
>JAOQMM010000172.1:19099635-19124005 GCA_027563515.1 Erythroxylum platyclados | reverse complement strand
AAGTAGTCCAAGTTAAAGATCTTTAGCATGATGAAGTAAAAAACTTGGACATATATCTAAACAAGAAATGAAGATCCCTAATGAGCAAAAGTTTTCAAAATGTATATTGAACTTGATTTAGGTAAAAAGAATAAGAGCTTAAGGAAGGATAATTGAGGAAAATATAATGAAAATGAATTTGATGTGCTTTATAAGTAAGAAGCATCAAAAGACAATTTATTATTGCATATACTCCTAAAAAATAGAGTGTCAAAGTAGATGAACATAATTTTATTGGAAAGAGTCAGAGCAATATTGAGAGCCACAAGTCTAAATAAGGCCTTCTAGACAAAAGTAATCAATATCGCCTGTTATATGGTGAATCAGATTCTATCAATTGCAGTTGAGTTGAAGATGTTGATGGAGATATGAACTGGAAGCCGATAGATTATTCTAACCTCCATCTATATTGAAGTCTTATATATATGATGTATAATGGTAAATCACAAAGATAGGTTTAAAAATCCATAAAATGCTTATTTTTAGGATATGTTGATAAAGTGAATGGGTATCAACTATTTGAAATCACTGTCCACAAGGTTATTATCAATAAAGACATCACCTTTGCAAAAGAAAATTACAAAGGAAAGAAGAATAAAATAAAAATTCACAAAGAATTTTAGAGATTACAATACAAGTGAAGAAGGAATTCTAGTAAGAGACTTTTTTTGAAGTAATACAACAGTAAGATTTTCAAGAACCAATTAATTTTAAAGATCTAAAAGTTTTTCAATCAGATCCTATAAAAGACCACTTAATTAGTACGCAAATTATACGATGAAAGGGAATATGGCATATTACCTTCTAATATAAGATAGAGAGCTATTAACTTGCCAAGAAGCACTTAATAATCCAAATGTCTCAGAATGGATGAAATAATGTTGGAAGAAATTGAAACTCTTTATAAAAATAAGTTATAGCATTACCACAAGGAAGAAAGAAAATTAGTAGTAAACAGTTCTTCAAAATCAAGCAAGATGGTAAAGATCAAGAAGACTAATATCGTGCAAGATTGCTAGTGAAAAAAATGCTAAAAAACAAGGAAGTGAATTTAATGAAATATTTTTTTTCCAGTAGTTCAACTTACTATGGTTAAAATAGTCTTGAAAATATGTGTTATGTTTGACTTGTATCTAGAATAACTAGATGTAAAAACATTTTTCTTCAAAGAGGTCTTGAAGAAAAAATTTATATGCTCCAACCATAGGGTTTTTAAGAAAAAGGAAAAGAAAACTTAGCTTGATGGTTGAACAAATCTCTATAATATGGTCTTAAATAGGCATTAAAGTATTGGTACTAGAGATTTGATTCCTTCATCATAAAATTTTGATATAACATACTTAATCTAGACCCTTATGTATATTTTAAGAGGTTTGGTGATAATGATTTTATGATCTTGCTATTATATGTATAGATATATTGGTACAAGTCACAATAAAGATCATATTAAAGTATTGATCATACAATTAGCTAAGGAATTTGAAATAAAGGACTTGAGGCTAGCAAATAAGATTCGAAGGATGCAAATTCACTAAGCTATAAATAATAGAAAGATTTGGATTTGTAAAAGAAGCTACCTAAAAAAGGCTTGCAATATTTCTATACGTAAAAGTGTAAGCCAACAACTACCTCTCTTCCTATTAGTTTTAAGTTATCCTTTATCAATCCCTAATGGAACCCAAAAGGGAGGGTGAATTAGATGTTTGTAAAATTAAAATTTATTTTCTAATTAATGGATGCAATTTGAAAAAGATCAGTATAAGATTAAAAAACTTAATGTAAATCAATAGCACAATCAAGCAATAATTTAAGAGTTTAAGGAAGAAAAAATGTAAACCGATTTATAAAAGTTTAACAAACAATCGTTACTTACATCTACATTCCAAGACACTTTTAAAATTTCTACTAAGTCTCTTCTTTTAACAATGTGAATAGAAACATTCTTACAATAATCTTTTCTTTTTTATAAGTGAAAAGTAGTTCTTATTACAATATTTCTTTAAGGTGAAGAGTAACCCTACTCATAAAAGATATCGCTTGATCACTTTGATAAAGATAAATGGCTCACTCACTTAAAATGAGACAATGAATGCTCAAAATGCTTGAAAAATCTAAGAAAATGTATAAAAAGTACCAAATACTTTTTTGATTTAAGAACTAGTGAAAAAAATTTATATATAATGTTTTAGGATAAACTAGCTGTTAAAGCCAAAAATTAGTTATTACAAAAGCTAGTTGCAACGTACTGGTCGACCAATATAACATATTGATTAACCAATATGTATTGAATAGGCAATATTCATTATTTTCTTTACCATTAGTCAAACAAAATCATGATTTTAACAACTTAAAATACTCAAACTTCATTTTCTTAATGCAAATACTTTTCAAAATGTTACCCAAAGAATTTTTTAAATTTTAAGAGGGTCGTCTTTGAACTCAAAATTTCAATCCCTCTAGATGAATGAAAATACTCATGCAATTAATTAAGAAAATGATGCATTTGTGAATGGTGAGACTTTAAGAACATCGAAGTGACTAAGTGAAAGTACAATAAATATTACAAATTATTTATTAACCTTGATATGTCTTGATCTTTGAACTCCATTACTTCAAATGATGCAAACTTCAACTTTTCCCTAGCAACTTCATAAAATATCTTATTTAGTTGTGAATTCTTAGTTGCTATTTGGAATATAATCTAGTCTATCTATAAGCTTGATGTTACCAAGTGTATCTACACATGAATCTTTGATTGGTTAAGTAGAGACTTGATAATAGATTAGAAAAATATAGGTTTTAGTATCTCAATATATGCCATATGGAGAGAAATGAATATTCAAGTATTCTAGAGTATAGAAAGCTATAAAGAGTAAGTTACCACTAAGATGATATCCTTGTTAGAAAACAACTTATAATAAATCAAGTTCATAGTGATTGTAGAAATCTAATAACTTCTTCTTGGAGAATAATAGACTAACTTTAAAAAGATTAAGAAGTATAAGAACAAATGAGCCTAGAGGTTCTGCAACTTTTAGTATTTAATGGGCTAATACTTTAGTTGTAGATGGACGAATTCTATTAGAAATAGCTTATCCTATAATAGCCTTAGCATTAATGACGAATAGATATTGAAGATAAGACATTTATCTCCTTATGGTAGCAACTTATTACTCATAAAGTCAAACTTATGTACAACATTAAATAGGGTACAAATGTGGTACATCTATGCTTTGATAAAAAGAAGCAACTGGCTTTAGTGAAATGGTAAATATATATATTCTTTAACACTAGCTTTGTGAGATACCTTGCTATAGATCTTGAAGTGATTATCAATGAGAAGGAGCTTAGTATTTTCTTTGGTTAATCTTTTCTTAGCTTTGAGATATCAATTATATTATGCCTTGGCTGCTCACTTAGGCCAGTACGCATGGTATTGTTGGCTTTAAGCATTTAATCTCTTCTTCATTTATCAATTTATTTTTTTGTTTAAAATGCCGCAATAATCAACACCCATTACTTCTTGTCATCTCGTGAAAATGGATTATTATGTAAATGCCAATAGAACTTTATAATTAGACTAAGTTAGATCTAATACTTTAAATTCCAAATCAACTTATGAGAAAAGAACTCCATCTCCATGTTCTCTTGAAAAAGAAACCATCAAAAGTTCTCTCTGAAACTCCTAATACCAAACTATCACCACTATCATAACTACACTAGTTTATAAAGATTAAGGATTTAGAAGACAGTGACACTAACATCAATAAGAATAAAATCTATGATAAGACATCATTACTCATTGATCAAAACACTAAAGTAATAACTAATCATAAAAATAATTTTGTGAAGTCATATTAAGAGGATGATATCTCGTAGCAAGAAACGTTATAAGTTTGTAGTATGAACTTGAGCAAGTGTACTATTAATAAGGACAAAGAAGTAAAACAAAGAATAATATTATCTCAATTGGGATTGAGAAATTTTCAATGATATAATGAGACTTAAAAGAGATCATCTTATTAGGAACTCACCGACATAAAAAGTTAGTTGTTCACCAGTGAATTGAAATAATGTTAGTAGTGAAGGTATGACTAAGTTGAAAGAAAACAATGAATCATTATAAATAGAGAAAAAAAGTATAAAATATCCAAATGGTGGCGTTTCAAAATAATTAATCAATCAAAAATATTTATTTTAATTAATTATCAAACTTCCAAAAATATTTATTTTTAATTAATTATAACCTATGTGTAATTACATCAATGTAAAATAAAAGATCTATTGTATTTATAATAAATTAAAAATTTAAACATTTAATTGATGCAATTTATAACTTTAGTTAGTATTATTTCTTAACTTAAATGAAATAATATAGCTTTTAAATTTACAATAATAATTTAAGGATGTTAGTAGCTAAAAGATAATTTCTATCCCAAGAAATATGAAGATGATAAATAATTGATAATCACTCTTTGTTGGCATCATCTAATTTATCATTCATTACTTTTCTTGACTTTGATGAATGGTTTTGAGGAAAATTATAAAACTCTATATCAAGTAAAGTGTTAGCAGATTAGTCACAAAGTTACATTCCTTTAAGTTTTGACTGCACTCCTGTTTTAGATGTTCCCTCCAATGAAACTACCTTAACTCAATAACTTCCCTCTTTACCACAAAACCAAGACTATGTTGCTAAAATTTCTAAATAATAAAATGACATTGAACATTCTTTATTATCTCCTAATGATGTTGTCTCTACCATTTCTATGCCAACCATTAACTACGCAGTACCTCAAACACCATCTCGACGACCTAGAGAAATATGTCCTCCTATTCACCTTAAAGATTATATTTATCCTACTATTCCTTCACGTCCCGACACTACTCTCTTAATTTCTTTTACTAAGCCCAAAACTTAAAAAAAATCCCTCAAATTTGCAAATTAGTGAGAAGCTATACAAGAAGAAATTGATGTGCTTCAACGTAACAAAACTTGGTTTCTTGTCCCTCATCCACAAAATGCCAATATTATAGGTTACAAATAGTTTTATAAGACCAAGTACAAATAAGATGGCAGCGAATAGATTTAAAGCACAGTTATTGGACAAAAGAATACACAAATTTTAGGCCTTGATTTTGGAGAACATTTAGCCCTATTATCAAGGCCACAATTATTTGCTTTAAACTTTCATTGACTATTTATTTCACCCAAGCAATTAGATGTAAAAAATACATTCTTGAATGGTATAGTTAATGAGCAAATATATATAGAGCAACCACCTAGTTTTATGCATCGTACACTTTCTAATTATATTTTCCTTTTGTATAAATTGCTTTATATTCTTAAGCAAGCACCTTATGCTTGATTATATTGTATTGTCTTATGTCTCTTGGCTTTTGTTATATCAAACCTGATCCTTCTCTATTTATTTATAATCATAACATTTATTTAATTCTTTTACTTATTTATATAGGTAACGTAATTGTCACCGACAATGCTTCTTTACTTTTCTCTCAAATAATATGTCATCTAAATAAAGAGTTTGGTGCTCAAGATTTAGGACAATTCACTTATTTTTTTGGTCTTGAAATTAAGTGCTTCTTTAGTTATCTTATAGTTTCTCAAACCAAATATGCTCATAATCTCCTCAACAAAGCTAAAATGCTTGAAGCTTCTCAAATAACTACGCCAATCACCATAAAAGTGAATCTCTTTCATGATGGCAATGAGACAACTAATCCCACTATCTATTGACAATTATGTGGCTCACTTTAGTATCTAACTTTCACTAGACCCGATCTCATACATGCTGTCGATCAAGTGTGCCAACATGTTCAAAATCCCACTATGAAAAACCTTTAAGCAATCAAACACATTTTACATTATATTAAAAAGGACATTAACTCATGACCTACATTATTTTTCTCAATGTTCTCTCACATTTAATGCTTTTTGTTATGCATATTGAGTAGGTGGTCCATATATAAGAAGGGGCACTACTAATTTTTACATTTTTATTGGTTTAAATTATGTGTCTAGGGGCTCTAAGATGCAACCTATAGTTTCCTCCTTTAGTGTTGAGGCTGAGTATCGTACTTTAGCAACCACCTTAACTTGGCTCCAATAGATCTCTCAAGATCTTGCCACCCTCTTTAAAAAAATTCCATTTTCTTCTTTATGATAATAAAAGTACTATTCATATGCCTCACAACCCTGTTGTTTATGTAAAGCACATTAAGAAAGATCGACTATAATTTCATTTATGAAAAGGTTATAACTAGAGCTGTTGACCTTTGCTATATTTCCACTATAAAGTAAATTGATGATATGTTTACTAAGGCATTAACTAAAGATTCCCTTCATCTTTCTGTTACAAGCTTGGCATCTATTCTCTGACAATGCCAACCTTGAACGGGCGTGATAAGATACCTATAAATTAGGGCTCAATTGAAGAAAATATACATATCCTAAATCATGTGAAAAATAAAAGAGATTCATTAAAGTCAAACCTTGCTATCTGTAAATTTATATTCGTAGATTAAATATGTCAAGATTATCCCTATTTTGCAGGAAAACTTTTAGGTGCTTCCTATTCAACATGTTACCATTGAAATACTTATGCACGAGCGCGCGCGTGCATGTATATATATATATATATATATGTATACATATAATGTTGTGATACTTAATAAGGTCAGCAAATTGCTTATTTCTTCTAATTATCTTACTCATAAAATTCCCTTCCTTCTCTACCTCACATTATTCTCTACACCCTTAATATAGGTATGTTCCGTTCCTTCACTTCCCACGCCATAAATGTTTCTTGTGATTCACATTTATTCAATCTTCGGCTATCTCTATCAAATCTTACTCAAATTTGTTATGTGAAAAAGTCTAACAACTTAACTTATATCTTATATAGTATGTTATTATTTTATTATGGTAAGGTTAGCTACTGATGACTACTAAAGATTGGCAGCAAAACTTTTTCTTTTATTGTGTCGTTGCCTTCACAAGAGTGAACAACTATTTTGAGTCTTTTTTTTAATCGAGTTGTTTTAAGAATTGTTCACGTTGCTATTAGTGTTTGGTCTTTTATGTTGGAGGTGTTGTGAATGGACATTGAATAAAGTTGGGAGATGATTCATCCTTAGAGTCTACCAAGTATAAAAGTTGTAGTTGACTGAGGCTGTTAGATCTTCTAAACTTTTACAAAAGCTTCTATTTAGTCCCTATTGTAAGATATTGAATTCTAAAGGAAATGGTGGAACAAAATGTTTCTTATATATGTAGAATAATTAACCTATAAAAAATGTTATTGGAATTTAAGTAAAAGTGTTGCTAAAACTTCAAATTATTAATAATTCTATAACCGGATGTTTATATAACTGATGAAGAGGTAATCTTTATGTATAACCAAAAATGTCAAGGCCCCCCAAAGCAGTTGTATTTTTAGTAATTACAAGATAAAGGCCTTCCAAGTAGACAATACTAGAATAACAATCTTGTCGACTAAATTATTCCTCCTCTTCTCCAACAGTGATAATTAAAGTGGATGGACTTGACAAAGATGATAATGGCTATGACTCTCGTGCATCACGTAATGCAAATGGTGGAGGTCATTGCGATTATTGTTGGACATTTATTGTCCTAGAAGTTTATTCTTTTCTTATTATTTTAACTTTCTCTCTACCTCACCAACTTCAAGATAAATTGGAATTTTGATATTTTTAGTAATTTTAATTTTTATAAGTATTAAGACATTAATTAAAGATTTGAATTTAAAATATAGTCAAATTATTTATTTTATTTTATTAAAATTAATTTAATCAATATAAATTATAATAACATCATTAAAATAATAGTCATATAATTTGTAACTCTTATACTTAAAGAATTAGTCAAATATGAAATTCCTTTTTGTTTTTAAAGTAGATTTGGCAATGGGTTATAGTTGAAGTGGCCAAGGTTCGATCCGAACCCTTCTCTTTGCAACTTGAATCCAATTGAGACCTTAGTCGAATTATCGTATAATAATGTCATTTTAATATAATTAATTAAAATAATATTATTTTAATCTTTAAAATTTTAAATGAATAGACTAAAATAACAATATTTGACATAGTTTTAGTGTGGAAAATTGAAAATATCCAATCTTTCGAGCCAATTTTTCATCAGGTCATAGACTTAAATTCAATTAACTTAATATAACCAATTTATTTTAGACTGGGTTGGATAGGAATAAATTTGTTAAACCTATATTAAAGATATTTTTATGAAATTAAAGCATTTAAATTTAAAATATGATGCACATCATATCTAATGGGTCTAGTACATGATAGAGGCAAAGGCTGAGTTTGGTCCTTCCTTTGACAAATTGTAGACAGTTCCATTATCCTGATTAGTTATAACCAGCTCCAAGGTCCCCAGTGACTTCGAGTTTAGCAATCACCAAATACTTAAAAGAAAAAAGAATCAGTGGATCAACATCGAATCACTTTACGCAAAATGCAACAAAGTACAAAAGGAGTGAGCTGGCCGACAAATCACACCACCACGAGAGAAAAGTCATACTTGTAGTTTTCAATAGAAAAAGACCTAATATTGCACGTGGTCAACGTTAAATTCATGTTTTAAAAATAAGATGAAAAGTGAAATTGAAAAAAAAAAGTTTCAAATATTTAATTATTATTAGATTATTATAAAATTAGTTAAATTTTAAATAAAATTAAAAAATTAAAATATAATTAAAAAAGATTGTTCTTATTTTAAAAAATTTAAAACTTAATTAAAAATTATTAAATAAAAATTAATTCTTTTATTTTAATTTATAAAATTGATTAATTTAAAAAAATTAGTTAATTAATTAATTAATTGATTTTTAATAAATACTATTAAAATAAAAAAAATTAATCAGCTCTAGATTTTGATTGTAAAATTGACGGATCGATTTGATTTTTTTAATGATTGCTTTAAGCTTCAAGCTGCTCATGTGACCCAAAACAAATAAAAAAGAAAAGTAATAAAATTTTTGAATGGTTCCTACTCCAAGTATAAACCGTGGGCCTTCCGGAAATCTCAGCTGGAACCCCTAGTGGATTCCGTGTTCATTCCGCCGCAACTCATGTTATCCACTATCCCAACACTATATATACGCTTTTTCACTCACTTCCTCTTGCTCCATACAATTAGAAATCAACTGATTTTTCCAAGTTAGATACCCTCAAAAAGATTCAATCTTTTTACTCAGTTCAAGCTCTTCACCAGTACTAATGGATACTTCTATCCAATTCTCTGACCCACTTCCATTTGGATCAAACTCCATGTCGATGGACAAGCACGTGCATGAGGAGACATCTTCATCGTCTGACGCTAGCAGTGGGTGTAGAACAGGCCTGTCGGACCGAAACATTCCGATACTGGCAATAAGTCGTCCCAAGAAGCGAGCCGGGAGGAGGAAATTAAGGAAACTCGGCACCCTGTGTACAGAGGCGTGAGGAAGAGGAATGGCAACAAATGGGTGTGTGAATTACGAGAACCAAATAAGAAGTCACGTTTATGGTTAGGCACATATCCTACGCCGGAAATGGCAGCGAGGGCACATGATGTTGCTGCATTGGCTCTCAGAGGTAAATCTGCTTGCTTAAACTTCGCAGACTCGCTTTGGAGGTTGCCGGTTCCGATTTCTAATGATTCTAGCGACATCAGGAGAGCTGCAAACGAGGCTGCAGAATTGTTTAGACCACAAGAGTTTGGTGGTAATTATAAGGTAGCAGAAAATGTTGCTGTTTTGGACGATTCAAGTGAAGTTTCCAGCGGTGATTATAAGGTTTCGCAAGATAATATGATGTTTTTGGATGAAGAGGCTGTGTTTGATATGCCAGGTTTGATTATGGACTTGGCAGAAGGGCTTTTACTACCTCCTCCATATTATCTGGGAGAATGTAATTACTGGGATGATACGGAAACTTCCCCTGATCATTTGTCACTGTGGAATTAATAGAGTTTCTCTTTTCATATATATATAGCCTGTCTTATATTATATATCTCTTTTTTCCTTTTACATTTGTAAATGTTCTCTAACATATACCGTCTTTTTCAATGTTATAGATTTAAAAGGATTGATTTTAGACTCTTGAATCAACCCTAAGGAATCTGGGCTTTTGTGATTAGTTGCAGCAAGGGAGTGCATCTAGGGAAAAATAAAATAAAACATTACAAAATGGACCAAATAGTTACATTCAAGATAGAACAGTTAGCTCTTTAAGAAAGAGCATGCAAATTAAGGATAAACCAGGAGTGAGATTGTTCATATCGTCGGTTGGTCATATAGTATGATTCTTGTTATACTAGGTAATGTGCTTTCTGTCCTGGAAGCTCCGTACGTACTGTTTGTGGGACATTAGGGTAGTTCATAGTTGGAATATTCTATTACGGAATGGACACGGGTGAGGAAACAGATTACGGCTCACATTTGTTCACACTCTTTGGGGTTGACTGGTCAGCTTAGCTGGGTTCACACCCTACCAGAAGGACTTTATCCATCATTATTTCCTTTTGTCTCCTTATCCTTTGCCACTACAAGTACCTTTTGCTGATTGCTTCTCTTCATTCATTTGCTACCTCACATATGCCATCCCTAACCACTACCAGATGGCCTCATTGTGTCCACGTAGCCTGGTTTGGTCCCTTTGCCCCCAGATTCTTTTAGCTTCTGGTTCTTCCTTTCAGTTCCACGTTATACAACGAGCTACGCCGTTCACGGATTGTTACACCGCTTCCTCATTTCCAGTCTACATTTTAACAAATTTTTCCCACGTTTTGTTAACCAAGCTCTTTGTACTGCCAGGCTTTGTTGTCCTTGTTGTGTCCCGACCTGTCCTTGCTCACACACCGCTGCAATCCACCCTCTGCCTTGCATGGAACCTGGTACAAAGCTTCCTTCTTACCTCCACTTAGTCCCTGTATCTGTTTGCATGAGAACACTGGTGTCTGGAATCGTGTGATTATGTGCTTTACATCAGCCATGTGTTGCCATGTTCCCCGTGCTGCTGCCAATCCGGTGCTGTAGTTCTTATTTCCTTTGTTTAGGATCACTAGCTCTCTTATTTCCTTTGTTCAATGAGTCGAAAAAGCTAAAAAGTTATGACTCTAATATCTTAAAGCTGAATTTGAAACATTAAAAATGTAAATTTCCGAAAAAATTAGTCTAAAAATGGTAGGTAACAAGATGAAAAGAAATAAAGAAGCTCTTGACGATATCAGGGTGATGGAAAAATTGTTACGTTCTCTAACAAGAACATTTGATTATGTCGTCCCTGCTATTGAAGAATAAAAGGATTTGTCACAAATATCTATTGATGAGCTCATGGACTCTCTTCAAGTTTATGAGCTGAGAATGATCTAAAATGAAAATACTGATGATTTAGAATAAGCTTTACAAAGCAAGTTATCTATCGATGATAATCAAACTAGTGGTAGTTACCAACGAGGTAGAAGAAATCGAGGTATCTACAAAGGTGCTTATAGAAATGGACGTGGTGAACGAGGACGTGG
The DNA here is from genome assembly GCA_027563515.1 of Erythroxylum platyclados. Classification (NCBI taxonomy): domain Eukaryota; kingdom Viridiplantae; phylum Streptophyta; class Magnoliopsida; order Malpighiales; family Erythroxylaceae; genus Erythroxylum; species Erythroxylum platyclados. The sequence continues at coordinate 19,112,406 of JAOQMM010000172.1, read as the reverse complement.
TATGAACTCTTTTGAAAGAGGCCAAAAAAATGAAAGCTATCAAATATAAGCACTACAATAATATAAACTTTTGGCTATGGTTTTTAAATCGTGACTAAAAGTTGACATTTTGGCGACGCTTTTAAACATTGTCACCAAAAGTTTAACTTTTTGCAATGATTTTAAGAAATCGTCTCCAAAGAATTAAGTCTTGGTGACGATTTTCTAAATCGTCACTAAAGGTCAACATTTGGTAAGATTTTTGAAAATCATCGTCAAAAGAAAATGTTTTGAATGGTTCTAATTTAGTCGACTATGCATGATGAGGGATTGTTTTGTTATCTTATTATTTGCTATAGTTTCTAAGCTTATAGGATGTAATAATGTGGCCAACCTTCGCATAATTTAGGTATTAAATGAAGGATCGAGAGAAGAAGTTTAATATTAGAACGAGAAACTATAGACGCTTGGATTATGAATTAGAAATATATTAACTTAAGTGGGTTGATTTGGTTAATAAACTTGTCAAATACGAAAGTTAGATTTGTTTATTATTTGAATTGATTTCAGAACTTAAATGGTAATTTTAGCAAGACAATTATCCAATTAATTCTCCTTAGTCGTACATAGGAGATTAAATTAGTTAAGTTAATTTCTCAAGAGTTTCCACACCGGTTGATCAAATCGTTTTGCTTCCAATTAAATTTGTTTACTTTTTAGTCTAATTGAGTAATGTTTTTTAAAATATTTACTCAGTAAATCAGGATAAAATGTTTAGGATTGCATATATTTTTATTTTTATTCAAGATTTTTTTAAGTGAACCAATTTTTGCTCCCTAAGATACGACCCTGGATAATTAACTACAACTACCTTGTATACTTGCGAGTAGGATACACTAGTCATATAGTACGATTCTTGTTATACTAGGTAATGTGCTTTCTGTCCTGGAAGCTACGTACGTACTGTTTGTGGGACATTAGGGTGGTTCATAGTTGGAATATTCTATTGCGAAATGGACGCGGGTAAGGAAACAGATTACGGGTCACATTTGCCCACACTCTTTGGGGTTGACTGGTCAGCTTATCTGGGTTCACACCCTACCAGAAGAACTTTATCCATCATTATTTCCTTTGGTCTCCTTATCCTTTGCTACTGTAAGTACCTTTTGCTGATTGCTTCTCTTCATTTATTTGCTACCTCACATATCTTTGTGGCGACGCTCGCACACAGAGTTAACATTGTATGGGACTTTTGCTCTTTTTAATTACAAGTCCTACTTGGTTTCTATTTTCTTTTGAAAATTTAATAGTTTATTAACTTAAAAATCTGTACATAAGAGTTTTGGCAGTTGGCACAACATCTGTTACAGACAAATTCAGGAACACCAATAAACCCACTCGGCACAACCTTAGCCCTTTTTGTACAACTCCATTTTTGTACTTAAAAAGAGTTATTCACCCTTGCATGTAGTCCGGCTTCTCCACTTATACCTTGCATGCACGCAACCACTACCAGATGTCGGCCTCAAGTGTGTCCACATAGCCTGGTTTGGTCCCTTTGCCCCCGGATTCTTTTAACTTCTGGTTCTTCCTTTCAGTTCCACGTTATACAACGAGCTACGCCGTTCACGGACTGTTACACCGCTTCCTCATTTCCAGTCTACATTTTAACATATTTTCCCCTCGTGCGTGTTAACCAGGCTGTTTGTACTTCCAGGCTTTGTTGTCCTTGTTGCGTCCCAAACTGTCCTTGCTCACACACCGTCGCAATCCACCCTCTACCTTTGCATGGAACCTGGTACATAGCTTCCTTCTTACCTCCACTTAGTTCCTGTATCTGTTTGCATGAGAAAACTTGTGTCTGGAATCGTGTGATTATGTGCTTTACATCAGCCATGTGTTGCCATATTCCCCATGCTCTTGCCAATCCGGTGCTGTAGTTCTTATTTCCTTTGTTTAGGATCACTAGCTCTCTTATCCTGAGATTAGCCTTCCTTATTACCGACTCCAAGGAGTTCTCCAATCTGTTGAAACAACGATTACTTCTTTCCACCCATAATTCTTGCAAGCATATCCCTGTACTGATTAAGAGTGCTTCCCTGTCACATCTGTTGGAGTGCGGCCTTTTCCTACCTTTAAATGTTGGATTATCTCCGGGAGCCTGTTAGTGGGGCATTGCCATATGCACAAGTCCTTGGCCTGGTTCCACACTCTTGATGAAAACTTGCATTCAAAGAATAAACGAGAGTTAGATTCCAATCCATTCTTACAAAGAGTGCAAGTGCTAGGTAGATTCAAGAACCCTAGCCTATCCACAGTGGGAAGACTATTTCTCATTGCCATCCAAAAAAGGAATGAAGTTCTTGGCATTAGACAACCATTCCAGATTATCTTGGTCCATCCCTAGGTCCCCTAGGTCTGATCCCATGCCTACGCGTCTTAGTGTTGAACTTTCCACTAGCACAATTGTTCCATTCGTAGAGGTGGAAGCCATTGTTTTATCCCTCTCAGATAGTTGTCCCATATTGGTCCTCTTTTATCCACTTGCTTACTTTAGCTTCCTTAGGGATGTGTATCAAGAGCCGAATTGTTGCTTGATCCCTTATTAGGGGAACCTCCCTCCCTAATTATCAATCCTCCATTCCCAACCTTGCAACTAATATTTTATTCAAATGATTCCCTCATCTTGAGCAATTAGATTTAGAAAGTATGAGTAACTAGGTTTATTAGCTAGTCCCTGTAAGTTTTTTTCCCTTCAAGAAACTGTTGTGCGTCCATTTGATCCATATAGGGAGTCCTTATCCATTAGAACCCTCCGTAGTCTCTTCCCTAACAGAACTTTGTTGATTAAGTTGATTGAGGCTATTCCTAAACCCCTTTCATTAATTGGCTGGCATAGTTTCTTCCAGTTAACTTTAGCTTTTGCTCCTCCCTCTGTTAGAAGAAAAACCAGGAGGAAACTTATAGGTCCTTCTAAATACAACAGTTGAGTATAACTATTTTCTTTCTTTTGGTAGCTGTCAAAGTTCAATTATTATGGTTGTTTTGTAGTTGTTTATTAGTTATCAAACTTGGCTGTGTTTTAGATGTCTTTGCGTTATTAAAGTCGGTGAATAAACTGACGTTGATGACTATAAAAAGACTTGTATGGCTAATGTTTTGTAAGTGAAAAAAAACAAAGAAAAAGCACAGAGAGAAAAAAAAAAGAGAAAGTGAGAGATAGAGCTGCAGTTCATATAGTGTAACGTTGTTTATTTTCAACATATATTGTTGTTTGATTTTTAGTAGTTGGTCTCTTACGTTTCCAATAAGTGGTATTAGAGCTAGGTTCATCGCTATGTTTCAAGGACGTGAAAAATGACCCATATGATTTAGCCTCAAATTCCAAAATTAATGAAGACAAATTACAGAAACTGGAGCATCCAAATGAAGGTACTACTCAAATCACAAGATTTGTGAGAGATTGTTGAAGAGGGCTACACTGAACCTGAAGATGTGATCGTCAAAGCATCTCTATCAAACGCGCAAAGGACATCACTTAAGGAATCATGCAATAAGGACAAGACTACCTTGTTTTTTATTTTTCAAGGAGCTGATGAATCAACACTTGAAAAAATATTAGATACAAAAACATCAAAGGACGCTTGAGAAACTCTACAGAAATCTCTTCAAGGAGTTGAAAAGCTAAAAAGGTATGGCTTCAATCTCTTAGAGCTTAATTTGAAACATTAAAAATGCAGAATTTTGAAAAAATTAGTGACTATATTACTCATCTGAAAATGGTGGTGAACGAGATGAAAAGAAATGGAGAAGCTTTTGATGATGTCAGGGTGATGGAAAAACTCTTATGTTCACTAACAAGAAAATTTGATTATGTCGTCCCTGACATTGAAGAATCAAAGGATTTGTCACAAATATCATGAAGAGCCAGAAGACCATTGGAGATTGTTCACTAAGATGTAGCTGGACCATTTGATATACCATCACTTGGTGGAAATAGGTATTATATTACCTTTATTGATGATTTCAGCAGAAAAAGTTGGGTATATATTCTTAAACAAAAATTAGAAGCCCTTGATAAATTTAAGGAGTTCAAAGCAGTGGCAGAAAAACAAAGTGGGGAATATTTAAAGATACTTAGATCTGATAGAGGAGGTGAGTACATGTTAAAGTTATTTGAAATATTTTACAAAGAGCATAGAATCGTTCATCAGTTGACAACTTTATATACACCACAACAAAATGGCATCACAGAAAGAAAGAACCACATGATTCTTGATATGGCGAGAAGCATGGTGAAAGGAAAGCACTTACTAAGAACTTTATGGGCTGAAGTTGTTCTATGTGTTGATTATTTGCTAAATTGGTGTCCAACAAAAAGTGTAAAATTCAAAACACCAAATGAAGCATGGAGTGGTAGCAAGCCAGTAGTTGGACATCTCAGGATTTTTGGATGCATTGGATATACCCATATTCTTGATCAAAAAAGAAAGAAGTCGGATGACAAAGGTGAAAAGTGCATACTTATTGGTTATGAAAAGAGGAATAAGGCGTATAGATTGTACAAACCTTTGACCAAGAAGGTGATCATCTCACGAGATATCGAATTCAATGAAGCAGATTATTGGAAATGGAATAAAGAAGATAAGAAAGTTCAAAGATTATTTTTTGATATGATAAAGATGATGACTCCAACACACAAGATGAACAAACTCCTCTACAGAACTCTATAAATCCTGTATCAACACCATCAACTTCATCTTATAGTAGCAGGAGCAGTAGCGATTCAATGAGAGAACCTATAAAAATGCGGACTCTACATGATATCTATGATGCCATATAATAGGTATATACAGCATCTGATTACTTATTGTTTTGTTTAATGGCAAAGTGTGATCCATTAACATACGAAGAGGCTATTAAAGATGAGAAGTGGAAAAAGGCCATGAATGAAGAAATTATTGCGATCAATAAAAATGACACGGGGGAGCTAAGTAATCTCCCAAAAGTACACAAGGAAATAGGAGTCAAGTGGGTGTACAAGACAAAGACTAATCAAGAAGGAAAGGTTGAAAAATACAAGGTAAGATTAGTCACTAAAGGATATAATTAGAGAAAAGGAATTGACAATGAAGAAGTGTTTGCTCCCGTTGCAAAAATCGATACTATTATACTTTTTATAACATTGGCAACACAAAATAGATGGAAGATTTATCAGATGGACGTGAAATCAACTTTCTTGAATAGATACCTAAAAGAAGAAGTCTACGTTGAGCAACGGCCAGGATATATTAAAAATGTACAGGAAGACAAAGTCTATCATCTAAAGAAAGTATTGTATGGATTAAAGCAAGCTCCACGGGCTTGGAATATGAGAATAGATGAGTATTTCCAAAAGAATGGTTTTAAAAAAAGCCCATATGAGTATGCTTTATACATGAAGAAAAATCAAGATAGAGAAATCATGATTGTGTGTATATATGTGGACGATATGATCTTCACAGGAAATGATCCTGTTATGTTTAGTGATTTTAAGAAAGATATGACTAAAGAATTCGAAATGACAGATATTGGTGAAATGTCATACTTTTTTATAATCGAGATAAATAAATGGGAGACGGAGAATATTTATATCGCAGAAGAAGTATGCAGAACAAATCTTGAATAAGTTTAGAAAGAAGGATTACAAGCCAATGGCTACGCCAGTAGAAACAAGTGTAAAATTGAGGATGGATTCAAATAGAGAATCAATAAACTCGACACTATTCAAGAGTCTAGTCAGAAGTCTGAGATATTTGACTTTCACATGCCCAGATATTATATACGCAGTTGGATTGCTTAGTAGATATATGGAGAAGTCAAAGCAAGATCACTTCATTGCAGCAGGAAGAATTTTAAGATATGTTAAAGGTATAATAAACCATGGTCTATTTTATACACATCCTCAAGATTTAAAGTTGATTGGTTATTTAGATAGTGATTATGATGGAGACTTAGATGATCGAAAGAGCACCTTTGGATATGCATTTCACATTGGATCAGCAATATTTTCGTGGTCATAAAAAAACAACAAATAGTTGCTCTCTCTACGTGTGAAGCCGAGTATATCACTATAATAACATGTACATGTCAAGCAATATGGTTGAAGAATATTTTGAGTGAGTTATATCACGCACAAGAAGATCTGATTACAATATACATTGACAATAAATACGCTATATCACTTGCAAAAAATCTAGTGTCCATAGCCGAAGCAAACATATAGACACGAAATATCATTTTATTCGAGAGCAAGTGAAAGACAAAACTGTAGAGCTCATTCATTGCAGAACTAGAGATCAACTTGTAGATATTTTTATAAAGCCATTGAAGACTGATATATTTCACAAACTCAAAGAAAAGCTTGGCATGCAAAGTCAGGTTTGAGGGGAAGTGTTAGAAGATAAACTCGATGGAAAATTATAAGTTCTTCTAGATACAACAGTTGAGTAAAAGTATTGTCTTTCTTTTGGTAGTTGTCAACATTCATTTATTATGGCTGTTTTGTAGTTGTTTATTAGCTATCAAACTAGGTTGTGTTTTAGTTGTCTTTGGGCTGTTAAAGTCGGTGAATAAACTGACGTTGATGGCTATAAAAAGACTTGTATGGGTAATATTTTGTAAGTGAAAAAAAGTGAAAAAAGGCAGAGAAAAGGAAGAGAGAAAAAATAAGAGAAAGTGAGAGGTAGAGCTGCAGCTTATATAGTGTGACATTGTTTATTTTCAATATATATTGTTGTTTGATTTTTAGTGGTTGGCCTATTACATTTCCAACACCCTAATTTTTGTTACCCCGAAGAAATCTCCTCATGATCCTTTCCAGTGTTTTGATTAAGTGATTGGAAAGGAAAATGTGAGAGCTCCAGTAGATATGCATTGAATTTGGGATGGTTTTGATCAGTTGTAGTTTACCTCTCTATGAGAGAGTTCTATTAGTCTAGTTACCTGGCCTCCTTTCTATTTTCTCAGCGAGTGGTAGACATTCATTAAAATGCAATCTTGTTATAATCAGAGGCAAGCTTTGGGAAGTGAAGGGGGGTTGCTTTAGTTCTAATTTAAAGTTCTTTGAGAGTCTACTAACAAGTGGATATACATTGGCTTGGTTAAATCTCTAATTCTTTTTAAGTTAACGAATTTTTAGTGGACAAATCTCTTATTCTATATAGTATTCAACTCTTACAAATCCATATCTCTTACTAGAAGTTCTAACAATTTTAGATCCTAGCTTTTCACATAGGATAAATATAGTTGTACAATAGGGTGGCATTGTATTTTATGCAAATTCTAATGATTTATTTCTTGTTTTTGTTGTCATCTAATCTTATTAACATATACAGAATCATGTTTTAGTATAGAAAAAACTACTTAAACGGGGATAAAATAAAATGTTGGGCACAAATTATTAAAGGAAAAATACAAGTTTACACCTTGACAAATTTTACTTGATTTCGCTTGAAATCAATGGATCAAATTCATACCATTAAAACAATGTTTTTTTTTCTATACCTGACCAAAAAGACATTATTTTATTCTATAAATTTAATCATTTTAGTGAACTACACTAAAATAATATAATTTTATAATGGTGTGAACTTAATTACTAGCATGCCATTGTCAATCCTAATATGAGATATGTCTTTATATTATCATATACCTTAATAATTTTTTTCTCTTTAAGAATAACCATAAACAATATACTATTAAAATCGGTGATTAAAAAATCAAGTCGATTCAGTTGGTTCAATAGTAAAAACTTTGAACCAACTAATTTTCTGATTCAGTTTATCTTAATAACCTTTTTATTAAAAATTAATTTTAATTACCTAATCAATTTTTGTAAATTGATTTTTAGTTTTCATTTAATAATCTCCTTCTTCAATTGAATTTCAACTTTTTCAACAGGAAAAGATAGTTTCTTTATTCAATATTATTTCAAAATTTTTCAATTTTATTCAATCTTTATTGTATATTAGTTTTATGATAATCTAATATTAGTTGAATATTTTAAAATTTAAAATTCTTATCTTATTAGTTTAATTTTTGGTCCAATTTTTAAAATATTGATTAAAAGTTAAAACTATATAGTTTGGAAAACCATCAATTCTAGTGTTATACATAAACTTCAATCATCTTATTTCTAATTGATATTCTTAAATTAAACAATTGACAATTATACATATTTATCAATAGAGAATCTCATCTTACGATATAATGTTTAAGAAACTTAATTTAAACTATTGCATTGAGCAATAACTTTTACTAAAGGAGACTAAATATTACCTCTAAGATTTAAATAAATTTGATGACAAAAAAATAAGAAAATAACAAAACAAACATAATCAATAAAATGCTATTTATAGATACAAATTAATCTTAAAGTGGTAATTTTTGTAAGTCTTCATTTAAAGAAAGAAAATGTGAATCATTGAAAGAAAATAAATAATTGAAATAGGAAAAATAAATATAAGGAAAGGTTTGCAACTACAAATAAGTATTAGTAATAATTTCTTTAATTGCACTAACAAATAAGTAGACCAAATGAAAGATTTTCTTGTAAAGATCTAACTTAATTTTTATTATTATTTTCGATATCAAATTAACTTGCAATGTTATTAAAATAACACTGGTTATACCATAAATACTAATTCCATAGCATTTTATCAACTCTTGTTAACTAAATACTCTAGAACCTAACATCAACTTGGTGTGATATTTTTTAATAATAAATTATTTTATAAAATGTTACATCATTTACTTAACTTTTTGTAGCAAACTAGTACAAAAATCTTAAAGCCACATAACTCTTATTTTTAATTTAGATTTAACTATAGTCTATATTTAAAACTAGTACAGAAATCTTTAAACCATGTAACTCTTATTTTTAATTTAGATTTAGCTATAATCTTTATTAACTCCTCCTCATATTACTTGCCATCATCGACTTTTTTTTATTAGTGTGGACGTGATCTGTTATTGCTACCTCGATACCTAGGAAGTATTTAAGTGGTCCTAGAATCTTCATTTCAAATTTAGTGGCTAAGTGTTCTTATAGAAGCTTCATTTCTTCACAATCATCTCTTGTCAATACCATATCATCAACTTATACAATTAAAATTGTTATGTTACCTCCTTTGTGTTTTATAAATAAGGTATGATCTGCACCATTTTGTTTCTAATCGAAAGCATTCATTATCATTGAAAATCTCCCAAACCAGACTTTAGGTGATTGCTTGAGCTTATACAATGATTTTTCCAACTTGCAAACTTTATTTCTATTTGAGGAGCTAAGCTTCACACCTCCTGGTGGTAGCTCAATGTATTCGTCTTCTTTTAGATCCCCATTGAGGAAAGCATTCTTAACATCAAACTATTTTAGGGGTCATTCCATATTTACTGCAATAGAGATGAGAATGCAGACTATATTTAGCTTATCTTTTGGTGCAAAGGTCTCTTAGTAATCTACTCCATACTTTTATGTATAAACCTTTGCAACTAGCCTCACTTTTTATCTGTCGATGCTCTCATCAACCTTAAGTTTCATAGTATATACCCATCTACACCTATTTTTTTCTTCTTTCCTTCAAGTAATGAAACAAGGTCCCAAGTAGAGTTCCATTGCAAGGCTTCCATCTCTTCATTCATTGCCTTAGTCCACTTTGGATCATTCAAAGCTCCCTGCACATTACTTGGAATAGAAACAATGGTTAATTGATTAACAATAAGTGCAAATGACTCAAATAATATTTTAGTAGAAACATAATTGTTGATAAGATATTTGATATTGGCATTGAGATCAGGTTATATTTTTTCTTTGACACACCTTTGTTCGATCTCTGTGAGTAGTTTGGAAGAGGAATAAGAAACTCATTACTGGAACTATTAGATACTGGACTTGAGTTTACTTGAGGGTTGCCATTTTGGATATTCTAGATTGATCCTTCAGTTAGTGGTGTTATAGTCAGTGAATCTGTATTACTAGGTTGTTCTTCATGACTGTCATTGTTATAAACTTCTTCTAGTTCTAGGCGCTCATCTACATTGCCTAGAATATTGACAAATTTGTCTAGTTCTAGGCATTCAATTGCCTTTCTGGATATGCCTTGTAACATATTCCTCCACCAGCATTCTCCCCTTGAAAGGAAGATGTTGAAACTCCCCCTAAATAATATGGTTTTAACTCCCCAAAAGAGGCATCCAAGGTTACATGCAATTTTTGAGTTTAAGGCTCATAACCTTGATACCCTTTTTGAAAATGTGAATATCCAACAAATATACATCTTTTACCAACATGAGATCATACTTCTCCATATATCTTATTTTATTTTCCTGTTTTATACACTAGGGGTATTTTCCCTTGCTTCCAATGCCAAAATTTGGAAGTATGATATTACATTGGCTTTTATCGTCACAATCTTAATGTTATATAATTTTGTAGGTTGATTAAGTTAGAGCTTAGGTTCCAAGCTCTAAAGGATTGCTTGTGTTATTGCTAACGAATCTAAGGATAGTCAAAGCCATGAAATAATAGACATAATTATTTATTTTTATCACTTATATGGTTATGATGGTGACTGAATTTAATTTTATCATCTTGAGTTTGGGTGACATTAAATTCTTCTCTAAAGATAAGAACTTGATTCCTATCTTCTTCGAAACAAGAAAAACAAACTAGGGTCTTGAAGTCATTAGAATTTGTGGAGATTAAAAAAAAGGAAAAGGATAGGAAAAACTTGAATTTTTATGTTTTTATGTCTTTATGTAAAACATATTATATATATAATCAATAAATATAAGTAGAAATACTAAAAAAATATTCAAAATGATTCAAGATTGTTATCTTATTAAAAATATTATATCAATTTAGTGGTGGTCCTAGAGTGTTTACTTATCATTCTCTATATATATATAGGGGTGCAATTAGTGTCATTTTATTATTGTTAAGGTTTAAAACAAGTACATAAGATAATGATAAGAATTAAGTTAGAATTTTTATGAATCGTTTAAGGATTACATGCCTTTTCCTATTAAATTATGATGGACCACCATCTATTAAGAAGACTCAACCCTGCAAGTCTTATCATTGTGGTAAAGATAATAAACATGTCAACTCATAAGTCTAAAGGAAATAAATAATAAAATAAGTCATAAATAATTTAAAAGAACAAAATTAACATAATTCTCATAAGGCATCTATACATCACAAGCACTCAAAACAACTAAATAAAGCATGGTCAATAGCTATATATCTAATGACTTCATTGAATCTAAATATAAGAAATTATGCCTAGGTGCCCAAGATCTTTTTTTGGACTCCTCATTTAAATCATAACTACAATAAAGTAATATACACCATAAAAATAATTAAGTAAAATAAAATAAATTCCTACTCTATTAGACCACCACCTTATTACTCGTACATCACACTTGTTATATGTTAAATACGTGCTTATACAACACCTTACAACTATATGTACCACTATATGAGTAATATTCGTGCAATACAAACATACCACGATCAAAATCATAGAATATGTTTGTTATTTGTAGCAACCATTATCATCAACAATAATCATATATGCTATATAATTGCTTATGATAGGCACGTTGGATATAAGTTCGAACCACTTATTGATATTTGTCCCAATTTAGCTCCAAATACGAGTTCTAATTATGAGTTAGTATTGCTCTAACCTGACCATTCGTCCTTACCCCATGTACCACATAATTCATAACTCTCCCTTTCAATAGTCATAGATCAATCATAATATAAATCCATAAAAAGTAAGACAAACCAATCAAGACACTAACTCTATAACCTACAACTGTATATAGTACATCATAAATCACTAATATCTCCATGAGACTTTGACCATATTTCACACAACATCTAATTACATATCGTATTACACACAATTTACACAAATTAATTATGAACATATCCCAATTCAATCATATTGTCAAGACTCCCAATTTACAATAACCCTCATGTAGGTTTTTGTGATTATTTCCCAAATTCAAGGAATTAGAACAATATATATATATATATACACTACAAGAAATTGCATTTTTAGTGAAAACAAAAGTTGTCACTAAAAGCAGTAATATTAGTCACTATTATTAATAGTGTCCAATTTTTAAAGTCATCACGGTCCGTCACAAATACCTCCATCACTAATGAAATAGTGACTAATTTAGAAAATGGTCACAATTATGAAATGCTTTTGTGACAAAAGTATTGACACTAAAAACTATAGAATGTGTGACAAAACTATATGGTCACAGTAATTTTACATATTTATGACAAGTTTGTCGTCACAAACAATATAAAGTAGTGACGAATTAAGTCGTAACAGTACTTCATTTTATTGTGACAACTTCATCATCACTAAAATAATTGAAAATAGTGATAAAATATTTGTCACTGGTGCTTTTTTTTATCAGTGTCTATTACTTCTTGGTCACTAATATTTTAAGGAAAAAGTGCCAACATAATTTTGTCACAAAAATCAAACTTTGTTCTCACAAAATATATTGTCACTAATGTGCTTATTGTTGTCACAAATAAAATTAACAATTCAATAATAGAATTGCATTAGTGATAAAAGAAATTTGCATCAATGACCATATTGTCTAACAGATTTCGTAACAAGTATGAAAGTTATATGTTACAATAATATTGTCACTAAATAAAGATTATATGTTACAATAAATTTATCACTAATGTGTTCGTGTTTGTCATAAATAATATTATTA
>JAOQMM010000172.1:19081195-19091483 GCA_027563515.1 Erythroxylum platyclados | reverse complement strand
ACTATCAACTATCCATTGGTTTTCCTTCGTCTCTGTTTTGAAACATATCTGCAAAAGATACTATCTTGTCTTAGGTATCCAAATTTTTCTGGGTCCTTCCGGGTTAGTGTGTTAACCTTTCGGTCTCCAAACATGCATATAAGGTAGATTCTTTTTGTGTGAATAGTAAGAATAAATCATGTGACCATAATTACCACATTGATAGCATGTAACAGACGAATGCATATGAGTTTTATCATGCATCAAGTTCTTGCTAGTTTTGTCAAGGCTATTGTTAGATTTAACAAAAAAAAAATTGTAAGGCTTCACATTATTGTTTCCGTTGAAACCAATCCCGACTTTTCCAAAGACGCATTTTCCATTGCCAAGCAATGAGTCAAGATTTTTCTTTCCTTCGACAAAGTTTGCCAAGTCTCTTTCTAGAGAAAATATCTTCTCGCTACTTTTCTCTTTCTCGAGTTCTAGTGTGTTAACTTTCTCTTCCAGCTTTGTCACTTTTTGCTTGTAATCTTCTTCTAGAGATTTGTTTTTAGTCACCAACTGCTCATTAGAAGATTCTAAGGATTTGATCTTACTCTTCAGAATAGTGTCATTGTTCCTGGACTTCTCAATCTCTTTCACATATTTTAGTGACAATTTTTTGTATTTAGGACATGAATCATGATATGCATTTCTTAATTCATCAATTTCAATATCGAAGTTAGAATCATATACCTCATCACTATCTGATTCAACCATGAAGCAGACGTTGCTGACCTCCTCAGATTCATCTTCTTCAAAACTGTCAAAATCTTAATCTGACCAAGTTACTGTCGTAGCTTGCTTTTTGATTTTCTTGTTCTCCATTTTATCCTTTTGAGTTAAAGGACACTCGGGTCTGACGTGTTCTGGCTTTTTGCAGTTGTAGCTTATAATTTGCGGGTTGCTACTTTTTGGCGGGGCCCTACTGTTTCCTTCTCTTCTTTTGTTTAGCTTCTTTTTGAAGAAGTGCACATACTTTCTGACCATAAGATTGAACTCGTCATCTCCGTCTATCTGCAGTTTAATGTCGCTTTCTTCTTCATTTGAAGGACTTAGATCATTAATTGCTTACTTTTAACGCCATTCCTCTCCTGTAAGAGGATCTTTCATCTCGCTTAAGCTTTGTTTCATGAATCATTAGATTTCCTCTTAGCCAGTCGAGTGAGATAGGATCCAAATCCTTTGCTGTTTCCAAGGCTATCACCTTAAGTCTCCATTCTTTAGGTAGGGATCGAAGGATCTTTGTTACCAGTTCATCATTGGGATATATTTTTCCCAAATTCTTTAAGGCTTTCATGATATTTTTAAAGCGTCCGAAGAATTCGTCTATATTCTCACCCTATTTCATGGTAATAGTTTCATATTGATGCACCAGTAGATTTATTATATGTTTCTTTACCTCATTTGTTCCTTCAAAAGTTACTTGGAGTTTGTCCCACATTTCTCTAGAGGTGGAGCAGTAGGAGATCTTTTCATACTCTTTATGCGATAGAGTACATATTAAGTGATGCTTCACCTTAGTGTTCAACTGTGCATTTCTTCTATCAACATCGGTCCATGTTCCTACTTCCTCGGTCGTGGGAATTGTGGCTCCAACTTTAGTAGTTTGCCATACTTCAATGTCTACAGATTGTAGATAGATAGTCATTCTCTCTTTCCAGTACGAGTAGTTGTTTCCATTGAAGCAGGGAGGCTTCGAAATAGATTATCCCTCAAAACTTCTTATGTTGTTTGCCATGATCTATCATGTATTGTAAAACACAAATATGTGAAACCTGGCTCTGATATCAAATGATATAAAAAAAAATACACACAAGAGGGGGTGAATTGTGTGTGACTAAAGATTTTTTAAAATTTATCGTAAAGGTTCGCTCAAAAAAACGAAACAGCAGAAGCCTACTAGTCAATTAATAAATAAATAGAAGGACCCTGTCAAAAAGGAATAATATTTTTCAAAACGAAGGAGCCTAACAAAAGTACAAGTCGGATTTAATAAAAACTAAAGGCTCCTGCTAAAGAAAAGACTTCTTTAAAAATGCGGAAGGAGCCTACTCCAAAAAATTAAGAAACTTAAAAGAGCACACACAATTATAATGTGAAATTAAAATATAGATAGATAGAGAGAGAGAGAGAGAGCGAGAGAGACGTAGTCAATTTATACTGATTCAGCTTACAACTCAAGCCTACATCCAGTTCCCAAGTGTTCAACTTGAGTATTTCACTAATAAACACGAGTAGCTCTTTGACGAGCCTCTCAAGCTCAAACAAGTAGTATTGTCCTAGCTTTTCCAAGCTAATACACGTAGTATTGTCCTAGTCTCTCCAAGCTAACACGAGTAGTATTGTTCTAGCCTCTCTAAGCTAATATGAGTAATGAAAAACGCTCAAACAGTGAGCTTCAGTAGTTTCTCTCCCAACAAAAATTTAATCTAAAATACGCTTAAGAGAATTTCACAAAGATATATCTTGTCGAAGGACGAATTTCTCAAAATCACAAATGCTTACAATGTATGCTTGTATGCTCTATTTTCGTTCTCAGTCTCTTATTGTCTTCATTGTGCTTGTTCTTCTTTAAATAATCTTTCGTAAAATGATATCCATTGCTTCTCTCGCTTCTGGATCGATTTGAAGATTGATCACAACGTTAATTTACCAAAAATTTCTTCCAGCCTTTTGATCGAGTAGATAATCTTCCTTTTGAATGAAAATATTTATAAGGAATGTTCATAATAAAAGATCCTACAAGCACGAAAAGTTTGTCTCATTATAACATATATTTCCTTTTAAGAAAATTACCGTTATTATTTCATAGGAAATAAATCTTCAATCGACAAAAAGTATTTTTATTTCCTTTTGAGTTAATCACATTCATATAAATAGAAAGAATCTTGTTCGAGAAATAAGGAAATAGACTTATTTAAATTTTTCAAGAACTATAACTTCATCATCAAAATCGTAAAAGAATTCTTGAGCTAACATATTATTCTCTCTCTATCAAGACCTCAATTAAGCCATTGATTTAGTAATTATATTCATAGTAGTTGACCATATCTTTGGGCTTAATTTACTGCCTTATTGTTGTATTTTACACTTGTATATATTCATACACTTGATCAATGGAAATCAATGAAATACATAACCTTTTTTAAAATATGATCATTGTTGTGATGCTTTTCTTGCTTTAGGAACCGAACTAGCTCGTATAGAAGAGGAAATTAAACTGAGTAATGATTTTGAAGATAGCTGTCAGGCGTTTTAACGGAAGAACACGAGAAGGGGCAGGTGACAAAAGTGTACGTATCACGAGACGATTCAAAATAGATTACAGGCTTTTACACTGCTATACTGTGATCATTTATCAAGTGGGCTCTTTTTCATCATTTTGTGCCAAGTTCCTTGTCACAATAAAGCAGGTTTATAATCCAAGTGATTTGTACATTACAGTCCTCAAGATTCTCTCTATAAACTAGAGTCGATCTATTTTATTTTTCTGAGCTCACCCTCATTACTCTAAAAGAGATATTGTAGTATTTAGTTATTGTTCATAACCATAACCTGAAACAACAGCTTAGCTACTAGATTATATTTCTTGTTTTACAATATCGCCATAATGAGCTTATGATATAGATTTGAAAAAAGTGATAAATCAGCAAGTGGATGGTCTTTGTTAAATTTTCTTTGACCCTTTCGTGAGAAAATGTTGGTTAAAATTGACTCGTAAAAAGCCAATTTACGTTAAGAGATGATAACATCTCTTTAATTAACAAATAAAGTATATAAACAATCAAACAAAAATTTCAAATTACTGAAAAGATATTAATTTAATTAATATGTCACATAAGTATAATTAATAATACATAAAAGGTAAGGAATGTAAATTTTAATGCATTACAAATCTATGGTACAACAAAATACACCCTAAATTGTAATATTATATTGAACTCCTAATATAACTATGACATGGAATTTTGTATAATTCCTAATAGATCTAAATCAACATCAAGTTACATTAGATTTTAAATTCAAATTACAATTCTAGAGTATAATTCATAAAACTATATTTTTTTGTTAAAAAAATTAACAAAACTCCATCACAAAATGATAAAATTTGCATATTTTATTTGAGTTTTAATTATATAATTGATATAAGTATCAAAGAAAGTTAAAATAGAACTACATTCACAAAATTAATAATTTCAAATAGTTCTCCTTAATTTTATCAATAATATATTGATACATTAAAAAATCTTATGCAGAAATTCAATCATATAAATTTTTGTGATAGGAAGTGGGGGTCCTCTGGAGTTAAAAGTTAGAATTCCAAATGATCAACATGGATATACTTCAACCATTACATATCAAATAAAAAAGATAAAGATGGAAGCATCATAACTAACAAAACCAAAGAACATCATGATTAGGATAAATGGGGAAGACACCACTTCTTTGGTGGACCACTCACTTCTGATGTTCTCCAATAAATCTTATTTGTTCTCCAAGTGGGGGCCGGAAGATGAGAGCTGGGAGGTGGAGAAAAAGGAGGACCTTGCCAAATCTTTGTGATTTAAAGGGTACATAATTATCACCCTCATCAACTTTGCATACTAATTTTCTAATCTCCTCACAACTTGAAAAATACAAAAGATCAAAACGGACAATGACATAAAGATCAGGAAAAGAAGACCAAAATGATGTACAATGCCGTGTCAACCACATCGGATGCTTGTCCCCTTGTGTACTCACTTGTAGATGATTTCCAAGAGCCACCCATCGATTTTTGGCTACTCTTTTGGACTCGCATCGGACCCATTGGAGATGATGATTGCAAAGTAGAGGTCAATTAGCACCAAATTCATAGTTAGCGCTCTGGTTTATTGCCCAAGTAATATATTTATATTCCTGTAGTCGGCATAAATAATTATGCACGATATGTCTCTCTGCATTTTGCTCTCAACTGGATCGATTTTCTACGAACCAGTTATAGAGATCAATTTCATGAGTGATTACTAACGTATTGTCAATGAAATTGCATTAAAGGCTTGTATGTGTATATTTGTATTGCAGATGGAAGATGAAGATAGAGAGAAGACTAATACCAACCTGAGAAAGTGTAAGGAGAGAGGAAAAGGACAGCAATGGTGGGCTGTCGGCCATGTTTTTGTCTTTGCCATAGTCAAACTTTATGGTTGTTCAAATATTTAAAAGGTAACTTCGGCTTCTTACAACATTTTTCTTCTACCAGACAAAAACCCCACAATGATACCTTTCTTCTTCCAACTTCAATGAATTAAAAGGAAAACCAGCGTGACTATAAACTCCACCTTTTCAACGTTTTAGGATCACTTTTTTTGGGTTTTCATGGCCGACTGGCAGCCACGTTTGCAGTCCCTATATGAAGAGACCCCCTACCTACTAGAATCGATTCTTAAAAAAATAGATCATATGAGTTATGACAAATGACATGACGTTATCAATGTTTTACTTTTGGGCTATTTTTAGAAGTGATGTCTGATAATTTGTCAAAGTTTTAAGTTCAGTAGCTAGCTTGAGAACTTGTTTTTCTTTTAACTTGAACTGGCTATAATGGAAGAAGGCTCAATTTAAAATTGTCAGCCGTTGTACATACTCTCATCATACATTTTGCTCGACAGAAAGGTTAAACCATCGACCTATGAAGCACTTGATAACTTTATTAATTTGATGAATGTAGGTAAAAGTTATTTGTGACATTTCTTGAACGCTGCTAAAAAGTTTTGGTGATGATTTTAGAATTGTAGTCAAATCTTTTTAACTACATTTTTATTTAATTTTTAATAATTTTTAAAAATTATTATTGACGTTTTTAGGAACGTAGCAAAAAAGTTTTGGTGACGATTTTTGATTTTTTAATAACCAATCCTATTAATAATTTTTTATTTAATTATAATTAATGGTAGGATTTTTAATTCATCTTATTGTTTGTAATTTTTAGATTTTTTGATTTATAATTAATTAAACGAAAATAAAAATAAAAATAATAAAAAATTAGAAGTTTTTTATATAAAAATAAAATATTTTACAAATGTTATAAAAAAAAACTTATGTGCAAACTAAGACTTGTGCTCATCGTCACTACTGCTTACATAATTTAGGCCAAGTATTTACTTAACCATCTTTTCAAGCTTGACCAACTTTCGTTTAGTACGATTTAACTTTTGCTTATTATGTTCTAACTTTTCTTCATTACATTGTAACTAAGCCTTAAGCGATTGGTTCTCCTTTTGAAGCGTCGCTACATATGCTGGTTGTGACGATGATGAACTAATTAGCTTAGGTCATAACCAAGACCTTTGATTTACGATGATCTTGTACCAAGGACGTTGTTGCAAATCTCATCTACATTTTGCTCATTTCCGTCAGACAATGATCTTTGCAACAACTCCTGCACCTTATTCTAAAATATAAAAAAATAAATATTTAATTCAAATATTATTAGTTTAAGTATAAAAAATAAACAAATTTTATAATTACATAATTATTCTACGCTTCTTTAGATGTCCAACTTTCACCTTCCTTGTAGTATGTGAGTTTGTAGAGTGTGATCCTATCACACTCTTCTCCATGTAGTTTCTTTTGACTTTGTTTTATGAAAAAAAAGAATTGAAACACAATAAATAATATTATATTTACTGATATAATTATAACTTCTAAACAAGGAAATTACAAATTCATTTCGTATGACAACAAATGATTTTGAGTCTTGGTTGTGAGGAGTTTTCATTTTTTATCTATTAACCTTAGCTTTCTCACACTTTTCCTAAATAAAGAAAGGAAATAGTCATTAAATTGTATAACAAGATTAATTGAAGCAAATGTGAAGCGAAACAAGACAAACCTTAACGTTGGCTGAGGACCAATAATCACACATTTGGTTCCAATTTTCTAGAGTTAACCGTTCGGGAACATGTCTCCTTGCCTCCTCATCTGAAGAAAAAGATTTGTAGTATTTATGTAGTCGATAACGATGATCCTTGGCCCTTTGTTTCAACAGTGAACTCACACAGCTTGACACTTCAGGATTCTCGATATCGACAATATTGAGCTTCATCAGTGAACAACAAGTAAAAGTAAAATTAGTTTTTAAATAAGTAAAAAAAGCATATAATTAAATAAATTGAAAATTTACCGAAACTTTTTCCAGAACATTCTGTAGCAAGTTGTCTTCCTTCAACTACTTGGCATGTTGAAGGTAAGGTAATTCAGTCCTAACAACGACCTCTAACTCACTGGACAGTTTTGCTGATTGGATCTTGTCAACAGGATAACATTGTGAGGTGTCAATATGCACAGACAACTTCTTGTTCATTGCAATATTCACGCGTTGCAACTCAGAACCTTTAGTAATACCTCTACCTCTTTTTCTAATGCTAGTATTGGAACCTGACAAAAAAAAATAATGATACGAAAAAATGCATTAAACATGTAAATATATATTTGAGGATAAGTTTAATTATAGGTGGTAAAGATTCACAAACTTGAAGATCCCTCAGCACTAGTTGAGGTAGATAGAGGTTGTTGCTGACTGGATTCATTGGTGGATGAAGTCGGTTGTTGTTGTTGGATAAGGTCTGATTGATCTGGTTGTTGTAAGGGAGGAACATCTTCGTTAGTTGCCACCTTCTTTCCCTTGTTTCGTCCAGGTGCCATTATATTGAATATCTATAATGATTTTCTAATATAAAATATTATTAAATTATTTCTCAATGATTTTTCAATATAAAATAAAACTAATTAGAATAACAACATAAAGAACTTGTTAATTTTTCCTTAAATCATTTTAGAGAATTTGAAAAAACATTTACAAATCATAATCAAAGATGATTGGAACCGATGACAACTTTAAGCATTTTTTTCTTTTAGTTATTACTTGTTTCTTCTTCTTCTAATTTTTTGTAATGACCCCTAAAGGCTTCAACTATAAAGTTGATCTTATTTAATAATTCTTTAGTATTACAAGATTTAGGCAAAAAAATTAGGATGCATAACTTGTTATCTTTGTGTTTGAACATTTGGTTACAATAATAAGGGTTCATTCCTTTTAGTTTTCCTATCTTTCTTTTAGTTAGGTAGGTGTTAACCCCATTATCTTCAATCATTTTTTTTCACCTCAAACATACTCTCAATTAGTCATAGCATAATAACGATACCCTACATTTCTTTTAATTACAAAATATGGATATTACTTTTTAATCTTGCTTTTCTATCATGCATATTTTGAATAAGTTGTAACGTGTTAGTGATACTTTTGTTACAATTTAAAAATAAATTAGAGAAATGAATTTTGATAAAAAAACATATAATGAAGATGATATAAAAAGTTTATTAAATGAAAGATAAAAAGAGGACTTGTCACTATTATTGGAATAATCTATCCTTCTCTAACTCATTTTGCTTATGAAAAGGATTAATGCTTGTAGTGGATTGAAAATTCAATAAGAATCATAAAATTAGAATATATTTAGTTACTAATTACATGATAAAAGGGAGGAGCAACAATTATGTTTATTAGCATATATTGTTGGATCATTCAAAGGAGAACTTTAACATACATTTATCATTTACTTTAGTATAATTTAAATATGTATCATAAGTTCTTTCATATCTTTTTATTTCAAGAATACGTTTATTACAAAGAGGACACTAAAGACATAATAGTCAAATAACATTTAACAACATCACAACATTAGATGAATTTCTTGAATGTTTGAACACTAAAAACAGAACATTTAAGTCACATTAACAGTCCAACAACATTATCATTTCTTCAATGTTTTGGACACTAAAAACATAACATTCAAAGAACATTGACAGTAGCACAACATTAGGTGGATTTCTTGATAGTTTTGAACACTAAAAATATAACATTCAAGTCACATTAACAGTCCAACAACATTAACATTTCTTGAATGTTTTGTACACTAAAAACATAACAGTCAAATAACATTAACAGTAGCACAACATTAGGTGAATTTCTTGAATGTTTGAACACTAAAACAGAAAACTCAAAGCATGCTTGTAAAAGGATTGTCATTCCTTATCAGAATAGAATACTAAATACATAAGAAGACTTTCATCGAACACCTTATAGGCTTTAGAAGTTAAACCCTAACTAACAATAAATAATTTGTCTTTTCCTTTTCTTCATATATACTAACAACATTAACACTCCATTTATACGTAAACAACTCAAAGGTTCACCCAAAAACTGACCATGAACATACCATTTAACAATAACATTAAAAGCATAAATAAAACCCAATACAAAATCAAACAAAGTACTTACCTTGATGATGAAAGGATGACTAGAAGATGATGAACGGACAAAGACAATGAACCGACGAAGAGAAGAGCAAAGGTTCACCCAAAAAATGTTGCAGCAAAATAGAAGATAAGAGGGCTTTACAGTTTTGGTATTTTTTTGAAATATAACATTTTTATAAAATTGTAAATAATTTATATGTAATAAATAGAGTTTTGTGAGACTACATAAAATTTTCATATCATATATATTAAAAATTTAAAATAAAAAGTATAAATAAATATAATATGCATTCATATATAAAATGTTGTTTTGTTTTATAAATTTTTTAAAATTACATTATTGTTAAGTAAATTTATTTTTATACCTACAATTATTGTGAATAATATTAAATTGGTAGCCCTATATTTGACTACCAATTTATGAAATCGTCGCCAATACTATACTTTTTTAATAGATTTTTAAATTTTGCTAAATTTATAAATATAACATAAACATAAATTACTATAGAAATTATATATAATAAATACATTTTTATGATACCACATTAAATTATGAAATTATGTATATTAAAGAAATTAATAAAAATATAAATGACATTTTTTCACTAAATTTATTTTTACACTTATACAATCATTATATTATTGTTAATAAATATTAATGATTAAGAACAGTAGTTAACTTAAATTTATTATATTTTGATCTTATTAACATTAAAATTGTGATTTGTCGCCAATGAAAACGTAGCCAAAAGTCCCATATGTTATTTTTAAATAAATTGCTATTATTATTGTTGTTGTTGTTGTTATTATTATTATTATTATTATTATTATGATCATCATCATCATCATCATTATCATATATGGTAATTAATGTAATGTTATATTAATGTATAGATAATAATTGTAACTAGTATAATGATTTATGAATTGTTACATAATTTATAAATTTTCTCATATCTTGCTTATG
>JAOQMM010000172.1:19041563-19052702 GCA_027563515.1 Erythroxylum platyclados | reverse complement strand
TCATGAGTAGCAACTAATGATATCAAATCGTTAGGAACTTCATAACATAGGTTGGTTGATCCGAGCTTGTGAGATTACCACCTAGATAGGTCCGTTTTTTACTTCATAATGCGGCTGTCCGGATAAACTTAGAGAGCTTATTCTAAGTTTCCTGATAGTTAGAGTTGATTATTGAGCTCTTCGTAATTAACTACAATCTAAGGAAAAATCGAAGTTAACAAAGCTTATTGTTAATCTCAGACCGATAATCTACAAGAAAGATTAAAACTTGGAAATAGGGAAAAACACTCAATCGTACTTAGGCTAAGATTGATCCGAGAATCAGATTTTACACATATTTGTTACTTTTCAACTTGTTTAATCATTCTCAATACATTGTTTGCATTACTTTTATCTTACTTGTTTGTTTCGTTGTTTTCAATCTAGAAATCCCCCTTTTTATATTTTCCATTGCATCAATTAATTTTGTTTGCGAAGAATTACTGAGCATTCCCTGTGGATTCGACCTAGGCTTGCTACTTACTGCAGTTTAGTCTAGCTTTATTTTAGCAGCATTGTGACACGTTCGCCAATAATATTAAAAAAACCATGACAAGTAATTTCTAGTTCTTAAAATTCATACAATAATAAAAAAATTAATCATTAGAGTGGTTAATTTTAATATGTTTTTATAACACAAAATAGTTATCATTAATTTGTTACGTTTATATTGACAATAACCTTTGTAACAAAAAGTTGATGATCAAGTGACAAAAAAATTTCTTGTCACAAAGATTACGAATAATAATGACCATAGTGGTAGTTCTGTTTTTGTGACAATATTACATAGAGACTAAATAATTGAATTTTTATTGAAAAAAGTTTTTGTTACAAAAAGTAAAATGTCGTGTGATGGTAAACTGTTTCGTCACAGCAAGAGAAAAATATTAGTAACCAAACTATATGTCACAAAAAATATAAAATATTAATGGCCAACATATGTTTTATCATAATTACAATTTATTCCGGCCAAAATTACTTTGGCGTCAAATTACATAAGCTTTTAGTAACAAAACTTAGTGATAAAAGCAAATTTGACACTATTAATATATTAATAGTGACAATTTAATTGTGAAAGATACTAAATTATCACAATTATCATTTTATTAGTGACAAAAAAATAAATCATCACAATTAATCCAAATAATAGTGCCCATCATTTGTTTTGTCACAAAAAACCTCATATTTGTGACGAAATGATAGTTAGTTACAAAAACGTTGTCACTAAATTATGAATAGTAGCGACCATAATGATAGTTTGATTGTTGTGACAATATTAAGTAGACACTAACTAATTGATTTTTTATTGACAAAAGTTGTCGTCATAACAAGTAAAATATCATGTGACGGTAAACTGTTTTGTCACAGCAAGATAAAAATATTAGTGACCAAACTATATTTTGTCACAACTAATAGAAAATATTAGTGACCAATATATATTTTGTCACAAATGCAATTTATTCCCGCCAAAATTATTTTGGTGCCAAATTGCATATACTGTTAGTGACAAAACTTAGTGATAAAAGAAATTTTGACAACATTAATTTATTAATATTGACAATTTAATTGTGAAAGATACTAAATTGTTACAATTACTATTGTATTAGTGACAAAAAAAAATAAATCATTACAGTTAATCCAAACAATAGTGGCAATCAATTGTTTTGTCATAAAAAACCTCATATCTGTGACGAAATGATAGTTAGTCACAAAAAAATTGTCAATAAATGTCTTAACTCTTGTAGTGTTTATTAATAATCTGATTTCATAAGTAGAGATTGAGAAATCCTAGTGTGAATAGATCTACCGTAATTAGAAGGATTTGATTGCAACTTTAGAGATAGGATGACATAAACCTTCCGAATTAGGGTTAAACCTAGCTAATAGAGGGACTCATAAATCAGTAAAGCAATCCTATAAGATTTAACCTGAGTAATTTGGTTAGAGGCCTGAAGATTAGTTGTTAGTAGACTCAAGGTTAGCTACTAAAGTCTCCATGATCCAATACATCATCAAAACAATTGCATGATAAAAGATCAATCTATTAAGGGTTAAAGGGGATTTAAACCTAGATACTAATTTCTGATAACGATAGTTTTCTAAGTGAATTCCACTATCTTCGCATTCATTATCGTTTCCTATTTCTTTAATTGTTTTTTATTTTCATTTTATTAAAAATCTAAAATTAATCCTTACATTAGATAATAGGAGATGGGTAATTACTAGTATTTATAGTTTTCGTGAGATCTACTCGTACTTGCTAGTACTAGATACAACTATGTAATGCACTTGTAGTTATTACAATATTGACTAACTCGAAATTAGGTCAATAAAGTTCTTAGCATTGTTCCCAGGGATTTTGATATTAGGAAAGCCTGAATGATATTACTCTAGTCATTTTCATTTTCTTTTCTTTTATCTTTGTTTTTTATTTTATTTTATTTTAATTTTGCTTTTGTATTTATTTTATTGTATCTTACTGTATTTTTTTGGCTTGTTCATTCAATTCTCTTTTGAACTTTTCTACACTGACAGTGTATGGTGGTTTATTTTAGGAATTGATAGTTAACGTCATAGCTACAACGTATAATGGAAGGATGGAGTAAACATTATTTTTATAGGAACTAGAACATATCTTCACAATCTGTATCATCACCATATAAGAGAGAGAGGTGTTCTCACATGTTTTCAGATGCTTAATCGATATTCAGGCCATGTAGCGACATTGGTAGGAGTTATCAGTATAATCATAAATGTCGAGCAGCTACTTATAGATGGGAGCAACCGAGCATGTACAATCAACTTCATGGTGCAGTGTATGAGAACAACTACAATTCAGAGTGGAGCAACTCTTACACTTATAAATGAAATGATTACACTCCAGCTAGATATTTACAGCACCAACCATCTCCATGTAATGAGTCAACTCTGGAAGATAAATTAATGGAAGCCATTGTCAAATTAAAAGCTGACTGATGGGCATTTGAAAGTAAGACACATTTCAAGAAGGCGAGGAGGGAACTATTGTTCTGAAAAATATGATGACCGAGTTTATTTAAGATTCAGACATAAGGCATCAGGAAAGAGAGGCTCGTATACAGAACATGGTGAATCAAATCGATTAGCTAGTGGAGATATTATCTAATAAACAACTAAGGAGTTCGCCTAGTCCTAATGAAACAGATCATAACAAATTTGGAATGGCAATCACCCTTAGTAGTGAAAATGAGCTCTTAGAAGAAGAAGAGGAAGAGGAAGCAAGTATTACAAATAAATTAATGGAACTCCTTGTTGACATGAAAGCTGAGCGACATGAATTTGAGAGTGAAGAAAAGGCACGAGTTGGCTTCATGAATAGAGTGACATTACAAGAAGAGCTTTCGAATGAAAAAGAAGTCTCCATCCAAGAAGGAAAAGTAAAGGAGCAGTAGAAGGTAATTGAAGAAGTTGAGCCTGAAATCTCTATCCAGGAAGAAGAAGCAGAGTGGATAAATTTTGTTGAGGAAGAACTAACGGAGGAACCAATTAAGGAAATTATTGATGAGGTGTTGGTAGTGACCTTAAGTACGGAGGGTTCTCACTTTCTCAAAGACAAACTGTTCAAGCTAGCTGATGATACAGGAAGTTTTGTTATTCCTTATGTTTTTAACAGTTCGTCATTAAAAAGGGCATTATTTCTTGAAATTGGATTTATTAATTTGATAATTATGCCCTTATGATTATCTTCCAACAGGTGGCTTGCTTACAGGCTATGAAACCACTTTGTGGAGGAAAAGGGTGGAAGCAAGCCGCTGATTATTGATTCAGGATGACATTAAATATGCAGGTTACGTCGAGCTAAAGATGTTAAAGAAGTGTTGCATAGAGGCAACTCATGAGTTAGTTTTAATTTTATTTCAATTTCTATATTTTTTGTTTATTTTTTTGTTTTTGCTTTCATATTAGTATAGGATTTTATTTTCTTTTATGTTATTTCTTTTGTCTCTTTTTGTCCTTTTCTTTTATATTTTGCAAGGATGTTAGTCTTATATTGGATGGATCAAAAATCAGAAATCGTCATAATCAAGAAAGTGCCAACTCAACCCGAACATTCATTAGACATGTTTATATTGTGTACATTAAGGACAATGTACAAATTTAAGTGTGGGGATGGGTTTAATAAATTCTAATGACTTCTTTAAGCTTATTATAAATTTTATTAACTGATATCTTGAATTGGTTGAATGTGTCTATGAATACTATATGTTATTGTTGAATATTGATTTGAATTAGTGTGCAAATTTTTTGTAATCGTTGAAATTTTCAAGTTGAATCAAAATTGCATATTATTTACACACATATATACCCATCTTTTTTGTGAGTTTTTGCGCTTAAAGAGCAAATTTTCAAAAATTTTAAAAACTTTTGTATTCTTTCATATGTGTGTTATCATTGCATAGTAGGATAACTGTAGAACTTGCTTTTATTATGCATGTTGAGACCATATTTGTTAAATTAGAAGTATTAGCATGATAAAGGCACTTAGAGTCACTAACTTGCTTTAGCCTACTTGTTTGAAAATTACCATACCCTAAAATTTACCTTTAGGAATAACCAAGTTGAGCCTTAACCTTTTTCATTAATCAGACCTAAATTATAAACCTTTATCCTATTTTCCTTTGAAGACCTGTTTATTGTTTTGAACTTTAAAGGTTATTTACATTCTTTACTTGTTAAGACTTGAAATTTATGAAAGGTGTAATATTTCTTGAATTGGGGTACTAATTAAATAGTCTGAAAAAAAAGAAAAGAAAAGAAAAAGAAAAGCATAAAAAAAGAGAAAAAAGAAACTTAGAAAGAAGGAAAAAAAGAAAATAAATTTATGGTACCAATTGAGTTTATTGAAAGGACCTATGTGTATTTGTAAACAAGTCTTGAAATATATTGTGTAGTAAATTTCTTTCAATTTAACCCTTTTATTATCTCATTCATACCGTACCTAATGCCCATTACAACCTACACAAAGACCTTTTGATTTTTGTTTCTAGTTTATACATAATTAGTGGAGATGTAATTTTATTGCAAGCCTATACATAATTGGTGGAGATGTAATTTTATTGCAAGCCTATGGTAAGAATTTTACTATGCATTGATGGAGAGTTTTGATACTTTTCATCCTAACACTTGAGCACATTGAGTGAAATCTTAGTGAGGGTGTAAAGATGTATGCTTCTAATTTCAATATGATTGTTGATGTGATTATTATTAATATTATTTAGAAAGTTAATTTTATGAGAACTTCATTCTAATTATATGTTAATTTGATTCAATAGGATATGATGATGTATAGTATAAATGGGCAAGTTGTAATTGACGATGGATTGATGTTGTAGAATTTATAATTTTGGATTATGGTTTGCTTGAGGACAAGCAATAACTGAAGTGTGGAGATGTTTGATAGATAGATATTTGACTATATTTTACCACCCATATTTGATGTATTTTGCTTGATATTTTATACTTTTATTGTATATTTGATACTTAATTTGCTCCAAGTGTGTTCATAGGTGATAATTGCCTTAATAGACTTAAAGGAGAGGAATTCGAATGAAAACACTGCGTAAAACAGAGAATTGAGAAATTTGAAGGAATGTAAGGTCGTGCATATTGACAATGCACTTTCCCATCGCTATGCACTTTCTTGATACCCAATGAATTCCAACGAGAACCCTAAATTTCGTTATAAAGAGACATTTTGGGAGGTGAAAAAAGGCAGTCGGTAGGGAGTCATGGAGGAGACTCTTGGAGGTGATTTTTCGACATGGAGAACATCTAGAAGGGATGATTTTGGTCTAGAGAAACGGGAAACATGAAGATTTCATCTAGAGATCCATTGGAATACATATCAAGCCTCTACATCACAAGAACATTCTATAGAAGACATTCAGGGAGATTTAGAATTATGAACCTATTATTTTCTATTTGTTTTTTCTTTCAATGTATGTTTAATTTTGTGATCGATAATATGTAGCGAAACAACCAGTTAGTAGTTAGGTTAGGTGAACCTAATGTTAATACTTTGATATGATTTGATTCCTTTATTAATGCAATTGGTTTGATTAATTATTGTGATTTAATTATGTGTTTTATTGATAATTTGATTTCATAAGTAGAGATTAAGAAATCCTAGTGTGAATAGATCTACCGTAATTAGAAGGAGTTGATTGCAAC
Organism: Erythroxylum platyclados; assembly: GCA_027563515.1. Lineage (NCBI taxonomy): Eukaryota > Viridiplantae > Streptophyta > Magnoliopsida > Malpighiales > Erythroxylaceae > Erythroxylum > Erythroxylum platyclados. Next base: position 19,046,453 of record JAOQMM010000172.1, on the reverse strand, counting down.
CCTAGAGATAGGATGACATAAATCTTTCAGATTAACGTCAAACCTAATAAAGGATCCCATAAATCGATAATGCAATCCTATAAGATTTAACCTAAGTAATTCAGTTAGAGACCTTAGGATTAGTTGTTAGTACACTCAAGGTCAACTATTAGCATACAGTAGGAGTTTTCACAGTCCAACATATCAACAAAATAATTTCATAATAAAAGATCAATCTATTAAGGGTTTAAGAGGATTCGAACCTAGATACTAATTTCTAATAACGATAATTTTCTAAGTAAATTCCACTGTCTTTACATTCATTATCATTTCCTATTTCTTTAATTGCTTTAGTTTTTATTTTCTTTTTTATTAAAAATCTAAAATCCTTAGGCTAGATAATAGGGGACGAGTAATTACTAGTATTCATAGTCTTTGTGGGATCGACCCATACTTACCGATATTAGCTACAACAACTTTGTGCATTTGTGATTATTACAATATTGACTAATTGAAAATTAGGTCAATTACACATCCTTTACTCAAGCCAACAAATTTTTTCACTGGCACCAAGCTATGTTTGAAGGATTCAATGCTCTCTATCACAATGCCATATGGATTCTTGTTCCTCCCCCACAAAACACAAACATTGTCAGCTGTAAATGAGTTTTTTACATTAAACAGAATCCCGATAGTTCTCTTGAGCATTACAAAGCTTGTCTTGTAGTCAAAGGTTATCATCAAACCCCAGTTGTTGATTACATTGTCATTTTTAGTCCTATTATCAAATCCACAACTATTCACATCATCATTGCCTTAGCCATGTCCAATAATTGGCTTATTCACTAACTTGATTTTAATAATGCCTTTCTTTATGGCTACTTATAGGAGCTTGTTTACATGTCTCAACCTCCTTGCTTCATAAATCCACACCATCCTCACTATTTTTGTAGACTTCATAAAGCTTTATATGGTCTCAAACAAGCCCCTCAAGCCTGGTTTCATCGCCTAAGTCAAAAACTCCTTGATCTCCATTTTAAACCTCAAATTCTAATACCACTCTATTCATTCATAAAAATAGCTCTCACACAACCTTTTTCTTAGTTTATATGGATAATATCTTATTAATTGGTTCTTCACCCTCCTTCATCACAACACTTATCCATGATCTCAACTCTACCTTTTCTATAAAAGACTTAGGTCTCATTCATCACTTACTTGGTATCGAAGCTCACATCACTTCTCTAGGTCTTCTTCTCACCTAAACACAATATACCAAAGATCTTCTTCTTCGAACTAACTTTGATAAATTTAAACCAGTTCATATACCCATCATTCCATCTCTTCCCTTGTCTCAAATCATGGTGTTCTCCTCTATGATCCTACTGAATATCATAGCACTGTTGTACTCTTCAATATCTTTGTCTTACTCGTCCTGACATTGAATTTGTTATCAATAAGGTATCCCAATTTTTACAATGTCCTATCGACATTCACTAGTCTACAATGAAACGAATTCTATGATATCTCCACTCCACACCCTCTCATGGCATTCATTTCACCAAATCTCCCAACATTTCTTCACAAGCCTATTGTGATGCTGATTAGGCTGGTTGACCTGATGATCGTTGTTCTACATCTAATTATTGTATATTTTTTCAGCTTAATCTTATTTCATGGAGCGCTACAAAGCAACCCATTGTTGCTCGATCTAATACTGAAGCTGAGTACCATAACACGGCTCTTACTTCTATAGAATTATGTTGGATTACTGCTCTTCTTTGTGAATTGGGTTTCGCTAATCTTTCACCTACCTTCTAGTGTGATAATCTTCGTGCTACATTTTTATCCTCGGGTCCGGTTTCTCATGCTCGTATCAAGCACATTGAAATTGACATTCATTCTGTTCGTGATCTAGTCGTCAGCAAAGCTATACTCATTCAACACATTTCGTCCTCTACTTAGATCATTGATATTATGACTAAATTTCTTTTCTCTTCAACATTTCAACGACTTTGAGATAAGCTCATAATTTCCTCCTCTCGTGAGCTTGAAGGGAGTTGATAACATCTCAAGATCTCAACCACAGATATATATTGTATAATTTGCCATTATTTTTCACATGTATATATCAATTCTACTATATCCTTTAGTCTTATCATTTATTTTGTTTATTCTTATCTAGTTATCATCAAGTTGTATATTAAGGGATGTCTACCATTATGAATTTGGGTATTTGTGTTTTTTTTTCTTTCCCTTCATGTATAAGCAACTTTTGTACAATATTTAATTAAGCAATAGAAATACGATTAATAATAGTTAGCAAGTCTAGGATAATGTTGATAAATGTAGAATAACACTCTCTATATAGGATAGTGTTGGCTAACAAACTCTGCAGGCCTAAACAATATGCAAGTCAAGACCCACCACAGAAATCAATTTTCTCCAATAAATGTGTTTTGTCGCTTTACAGAATTAAGATTATGCCACACCGCATATTGAATAGGGAGGTGGTTGATCCTTAACGTTTACGTAAATGATTGACACTTGTAACCTCAATTCACACTTTGCTTTTTCCCACAGATTCAACACGAAAAATCTTGGTGACATCTCTGTCTGGTTTTTTGGAATTTTATTTTATTTTATGTAGAAATTTTCCGTTGCAGGCCTAGCAGTGACAGTCTAAGCGTGTATATTCTTGTCAATCAAACATTCGCATCTTTCTTTCTTTTTGTAAAATTTTTTCTCTTCTTAATGGGCCGTTTAGAACGCAACAATTTCAGGGATGTCCAAACACCAACGCAGGAGCGTATCACTCCTTTAAATGCTCTAAACCTCACTTCTTCTCATTCAAACCACCAGAACTTGAAAACTCACTTTTCTAACTTCTGTCTCTCAGAGTTTATTCTTCTTCAGCGCCTCTTAAAAGTCAATAAACTCTCTTTAAACTCCATAACCATGTGTCAGTTACCTTCACCTCCTCATACTTACAAATGCAAAATAAAGCCATCGACCAAAGTACAAGAATCCGACATGGAAATTCCTTTGATCCCCTGGAGCCCAACATCCCCCCTAAATCCAGAGAAAACCCATCTCGCTCTTGCAATCAAAGAAGCGAAATGTATAGCGAGCATATCTTTTCCAATGATACTCACTGGTCTTTTGCTATACTCTCGCTCCATGATATCCATGCTCTTTCTCGGCCGTTTAGGTGAGCTTGCTTTAGCTGGTGGTTCTCTGGCAATTGGGTTTGCAAATATCACCGGTTACTCAATTCTTTCTGGTCTCGCCGTTGGAATGGAACCTATTTGCGGCCAAGCTTTTGGTGCCAAAAGATACAAACTTCTTGGCCTAACACTGCAAAGAGCCATTCTTTTGCTTCTCTTGACCTCAGTACCGATAGCCATTTTATGGTTAAACATGAAAAAAATTCTTCTCTATTGTGGCCAGGAACATGATATAGCCACACAAGCACAATCCTATATTCTTTATTCACTCCCAGATCTTGCTGCTCTATCCATTTTGCACCCTTTAAGGATATACCTTAGAAGTCAATCAATAACTCTTCCTCTTACATGTTGTGCGAGCCTCTCTATTCTTCTCCATACACCTATCAATTATCTTCTTGTTTCCGTACTCAACCTAGGAATCAAAGGTGTCGCGTTAAGCGCTGTTTGGACTAACTTCAATCTCGTAGGGTCATTGATCGTTTACGTTATGCTTTCTGGCGTATACAAAGAAACCTGGGTTGGGATTTCTTTCGAATGCCTAAAAGGGTGGAAATCGTTATTGGACTTGGCGGTTCCAAGCTGCATTTCTGTTTGCCTAGAATGGTGGTGGTACGAGTTCATGATCTTACTATGTGGGCTGTTGATAAATCCAAGAGCTACTGTTGCTTCAATGGGGGTCTTAATTCAGACAACGGCTTTGATATACATTTTCCCATCTTCATTAAGCTTTGGTGTATCCACAAGAGTTGGAAATGAACTTGGTGCCCATAATCCCAAAAGAGCAAAACTTGCTGCTATTCTCGGTCTCTGTTCTAGTTTTGTCTTGGGATTCTCGGCATTGTTCTTTGCTGTAATGGTGAGGAAGAAATGGGCAAGCATGTTCACGCAAGACGCTGAGATTATTGCATTGACATCTATGGTTCTGCCTATAATTGGGCTGTGCGAGCTTGGGAACTGCCCGCAAACAACAGGTTGTGGGGTTTTGAGAGGGACCGCTAGGCCTAAATTGGGAGCAAACATCAACTTGGCTTGTTTCTACATTGTTGGCATGCCTGTTGCTATTTGGTTAAGCTTTTACGCTGGCTATGACTTCAGAGGACTTTGGCTTGGTCTGCTTGCTGCACAAGGCTCATGTGTTGTAACCATGTTGTTCGTTGTACTGCGAACCGATTGGGAACGCCAAGTTCTCAGGGCCAAAGAACTTACCGGAAGTGTCACAATTCCTGATACTCATGGCGCTGAAGTGTACGACACATTGAAGGGTGACAATGACTCTTGCGTTTCATCGGACCATAGTTTATTAGTTTGATTAATGAAACTGCTAGCACTTGTTCTAGCCGTTTTCATTTCACTACACTCGATTGTGAGAGTTTTTTTACATTGATTATAGTTCTGTACAGGAATTGGGATGAATTGGAACTGAAGTTCAATGCGGGGCAGCTAGAAGCTACCCTTCTTTTCTGCTATTATTATTTGTTTGTTTTTCTTGATTTTTTCAAATTTAATAAATAAATATTTTTGTAAAGCCATTTAATTTAATTTCTATTTTTCTATTATAATTTTTAGTTTTCGTTTTTTATTTTTCAAATAAAAATAAAAACTTGGTTGTTAATGTAAATGTAATTATATTTTTATAATTGATAATAATTATATACTAGATAATACTTTAAGAAAAATTATA
>JAOQMM010000172.1:18994217-19026350 GCA_027563515.1 Erythroxylum platyclados | reverse complement strand
TTTTCCTTATATTTTATTAGCTTGTCTTCTTTTACCTTATAGGTATCATTAATCTAATTTTATACAAGCTGTGAGTCTGACATGATAGTTATGAGCCTAATGTGAACTTTATTGATCAATTTGAGTCCAAATAATAATGCTTCATATTTTACCTCGTTATTGAATTGGTATTACACTTTATATCGCATATTTGTTCCTGTTTTTCCTTTAAAATATATCCTTGCCCCACTATCTTTTTACCTAATTATGCTATCTATGTACATTATTTATGTCGTGTGTTTGTTTTTAGGTACCAAGTTTTTGTTGACTTTATTATGTTCTTCGAGTTGTGTCAACATTTTCATTATGAGATCAACTTTAAATTAAAATATTATGGAGCATCTACATGATGTCAAATTCTCCTATTTCAATTGATCATTTCCCAGGTCTTTTTGATTTGTTTGGTTTATGAAATACTTGCCTTAGTAAAATATCAATATACACGTTGATAATGTGAACTAATTGGAAGTAGGACCTTAACTTCCTGTGCTAATAAGTAGTGCATAAGCTACTTCTTTCCCACCTTAAATAGTTTAGCTCTAGTCCTTATAATATCTTAATCATATAATATATTAGCCTTTGAGTGTTATCTTCTTCCTTAGTCAAGATAGAGCTAAGTGTTATGTTCAAAATGACTATGTAGAGATATGGTGATTTCTCTGACATAGAGATTGATAGTAATGCTGGATTCTTGAAGTAGTTCTTAGATCCACTTTAACTCCTAGACTTTTGGACTAATATGATGAATGGAAATTTTTTATAAATTTAAAAAATCACTAAACTATCTTAATAGATGTAATTAAGTGTCGTATACAAGATTTGAGACATAAACTAACAACCCAAGCTAGAATAGGTTAATGTATTAACTTGCCTTTCAAGGCATTATGTCACCAAGGAACTAATAATGGACTAAGTTGGCTTAAGCTCAGGTGAATCTTGTGAGATGGAGGGAGCAAGTATTGCTCCATCAAATACACCATACTAAGGCATGATGCACCATTTTGATAGAAAGGAGTTACTATAACATATGTGTAACTATAATGCCATGATGTGATCCTTAATATCTCTAATAAGTTCCTATAAAAGTGAGTGTATAGAGGGGCCTTGGTAGAGGAAAATTCTCTTATTTCTTTCTAACCTGATTTTGTAAACTATAAAGCTAAGAGAAACCTTCAACATTATTAAATCTTCTTTAATATTTCTATTATTCCTTAAGAATCAGTGAGATCAACTCTATAAGATTAGAACCATTAAGATATAAATTGCAAATATATTATATGTGATTCCAAATTTGGGTGGTGAAAGAGAAACTGAAGAATAGATGATTAATGGATTCAAGTTGTTCTTTACACTAAACATGTGTTGAGGGGATATAAGAATGGAAATTATTAGTAGATAGATCTTGGGAAGAATCTTGATAAGCTTGCTACCTTATCTATTAACATTTGTACTACTTTTATTTTTTTAAAATAGTCTCAATTTTTTACAGAATAACCTCTATTCTTCTATGAGTAAGCATGTATTTGAGGAACTTTCTTGCTCTTATACTGAATATACAATTTTCTTAGGGTTTAATTTAAAATTATATTTTTTAGGATTGTAACAAATTCTTCAAGTCTCCAATGTGGTTTCTTCCAACTTTGTTTTCATAATTATGTTGTCCACGTCTTCCAAACAATTTGTAAAAGATCAAATTCAATAATTCTTAATAAGTTGTCATTGAATTTTTAAACTCAAAGGCACGACTACTTAATAGTAAATACCACAAGTAAGGCATGATATTCAAGGAAACTAATTTATAATAAATTTATATATAGATGCAAAATAACTAAATAGAATAGCTAAGTTTAGTAAAGCATAAATAATAAGGTATTAATTGAAGACATAAATAAATTTTCCCTATTTGTGTTTAAATAATTTTCTCAACTTATGATTTTCAAAAAAAAGGTATGAAAACAACGCTTTTCTATATGATTATGATAAATTAACTAAACTCATAAAAAATATGTTTTCCTTTTCATATAAGGCTATATGTTTGTAGGTTTTTGTGGTCGTATAATGCAATGGTTGACCTGAACTTTAAAGGCCGAAAAATAATAGTAGAAGGTTTGACTGAAGATTCCTGTTGCCAAAACCGACGTTTATTAGTCAAAAGAGGTTATTTAAGATTTGAAACATATGAAAACACGAAATACGATTGGGACACTTGAACATCGTATTAAGAAAAAAGTAAGATAAAACGGCTTCATAAGGACACTTGCTTAATAAATTCAGACGGCTATTCTTAATCCTTCATATGTCAATGCATAAAAAGGTCATTGCCTCCCCTAACCTATATGACCTCGCCGGCCCTAAAAATGCCAATGCCAGCTTACCTTAGTGTGCTTGCGGGTCTATTTCATGCTTGCTATCAGCCACTAGCCAGCTAATGTATAAATCAGCCGCCCGACCCAGATATTACTTCTATATGGCCGTTCTAAATATAATTGAAGGCCTCGACTCTAGAAAGTCAAACCCGCCATTGATAGCTTGCTTGATTGTGACTTGTGCCCCTGTTGGCATGGGAAATTAGTGAACAACATGGCTAACAGATATATATATATATGAACAAAATATTAACTAAATTTGAGTTCAGAGGACCATATGCTATTCTTTTTTATTTCATTATCTGAAAACAAAGTTTGCCATCTTTTCTTTCTTAGAAAAAAAAAGTGTGACATTTTTTTGTATATAAATGCAAATCTTATTAGAGAATCACTAAACATGTTGACATTTGCTACCATTGAGTTTTCGTTTTCACTTAGCTATGCAAATCTTATGATTGTTATTTCCATCGATGCTTCAAATGCAACCTTAAATGGTCACAAGATGGTTTGAAATAAATAATCAGAAGACTCTGCAATGTTTCCGCTCAATTAGATTTGTGCTTACCCATTTGGATGGTAGTTGTTGACCTCTTTAATGTCATATATTTTGAATTTAATGAGAGTGGACTATTCTAATTGAAGCCACCGAAGAGAATTGCGTCAGACTTGTCAAGAGTTATATACAACAACAATAATTCAGTGAAAATTTTACTGATATGTAAATTTAAAAAGGTCTGATAATACGTAACTTTACTCCTAATTAATAAGAAAAGGTTATTAGTTCTCACTTTTTTCTATGGGTTGAGAACCAAGGTTTAGTCTTGATTAACACGAGATTCCTCCACTTAAGTAAATGTCTCTTTCTCTACCTCTCAAACTTGGCAATAGTAACACATCTTTTGTTTTATGACAAGATACTCCGCGCACTGAAATGGTATTCCAACCAACTTAATTAATGTTTGGACTTAGCCCAAAGGAGGAGAATATTATTATCATTTATTCGTCCATGGCACTTGAAGAACAAAACGAAGGGATTTATTTCTGTATTTTCCATGACATGAACCGAAAGCAGGCCCATAGATCCAATGATTCAGTAGATGTCTATTGGACTCCCAAGGATGAGAAGTAATTGGGCCTAGTTCTATTTCGATTTCCGAGAATGAATCCAGTACCAGCAAGAAGAAAATGTTGAACCCGGAAATAGAATATTCCCAATTCTATGTGAAGCTTAAAAAAAACAAAAAGAGTTAAAAGTCCTATCCTCGAAGATGCTTATCCCTCAAACATTTTGTGTAAGATTCATGAACATTAAAATTCAAGTAATTATACTAATTCTCTAAATAAATTAGTTAAATATTTTATGAACTTATAGTAACCACATATAATAAGTATTTCTCTTGTTGTGAAACTAAGTTTTGGTTTTTTCTTTTATTGAATAATTACATCCTCATCCTATATATATATATATATATATATTCACACACACATACCAATCGTAGAATTTTCAACGTGAAAATTTCCCTTAAATTATCAATATAATCTTATAAATATTTGAGATTTCATTTTTTTCACCCTAGTTTAATTTTATTAAAATCACGGATCTTTTGTCATTGTTATATCTTTGTAATAATTTATGCAATCAACACGTTCATTAATAACCAAACTACTTCATAAATACTCTTTATAACACTATTTAATAGGGTCCTCTTGTTTCTTGAACTCCTCAATTTTTGTAATGGAAAAATCATTCGTTTTGTGCTCGTCATCTTCATATAACCAGTTGTCAATATTATAAAAATTTGACATCAGTTGTTCCTTTTATGGTTCAGTAAGAAATTCATGATAGTTATCACCAAATTTGGTCCTTATGTCATACAACTAGATTTCAATATCATTTCTCTTGTCTTTAGTTTATTTTTATTTTTGAAATTAAAATAGTTATATTCCAATAAAGGCAAAGCTTTACAAAGTATAATCAATATAACTCACTCCCTAATGAGTACATCATGTTTAGTATATACAGATTAGTTGGGACCAATTTTCCAATCAATCAACTACCTTGTAGGAGGCATAATGGGTTAATAATTTCTTAGTATAGGTCCCATCGAGTTATTACAAATATGGAGAATTTAGCTTTAGTAAAGTTATACCAGAGTAAATCTTTAATAGAAAGCAACAAGTTGACTTTAAAGGACAAGGAGCTAGTTTGTTTGTGCTTGAATTTCCTAAGGTTTGTTTCTTTCCAAACCTCATACACTAAGGTGCAGGAAGCTAGATTTAACAAGAATTGATCATGATTGGGAAGTGCATCATTGGATACTAGAGGTAAGCCTATCCCATTCAGTTTTAGCATATGTAATTACAAGCAATCTTGATGTTCATCTATATTTCTCGCACATAAAAACATTGGAAAAAAAGGTGATTCCTTGTTTCCATCTCCAAGTTACAGAGGCAACACTGAGGGTTAATTATACTTGTCGTAACCCTATCTGAAGTATTTAATCTATTTATTACTATAAGTAAAGAGATAAAAGCAATTTTTGGTATGTAATTTTTGAACCATACTAGTACCAGACCATTTTGGGGTCTTGTTGATGGAACATTTCAAATGTTGTTCTATTGGAGAATTTTCCAAATGGGTGCCTTGTCTAGATTATTTTTTCATTCAACTCCTGATTTGGATTTAGGAATTGCCTCCTTTAAGCTATCAAAACCTCTAAACTTTATAAGCCAATGATTGCCTCTGATTAATTCCTCCACCTTGACATTAGATTTTAACATGTATTTGAGATGAAAAATTATGGGAAAGAGGTGCAAAGGTGTTTTGCCACTCCAGTTATCATATCATAAAATTGTGAGTTTTTCATTTCCAATTTAGGACTTGTCTTTTATTTCTTTCGTTACTCAATCTTGTAATACCATTTTAAAATATTTTTTATATTACTTTTATGCACATTTGATGAAGACAATTTATCATAAGTTAGTTGAATTTTCTTTTCCTTTGATTGAAGATCTATAAATTGTTCCAAGCTTTTGTATGAATTAATTCAACATGAAATTCAATTCATTCACCTCTCGCTCTTACTTGTTTATTTAATTTTAGATTTTCAACAAGATTTATCACTCCAATCCTACACTTCCTTAAGAGTTCTAATAATTGCTTGAATTCAAAATAAATTTGATCTTTAAGTTCCTTCCACCATAAATTTAGTGTATGAGGTTTGACTACTTTGATACCAATTGTTTCAAGATAAATTGTGCTAGAAGAAGAAGGTTGCATACTAACAAAGAATAGAAGATGAAGAAAAGAGAAAGATGAGTGAAAATGGGTTATAATATAATATAAATCAAGTAGTCTTCTCTAATTTAACCCAAGCTCAACTTATTATTGAACTTACATTATAAGATTATAATCCTATTTACAATTAAACTATTGTTCTTCATAACATCTAACTCAATGCACACATATGTATTCTTGATCTTAATCATTATACATAAGAGAAAAAACAAAGCAACTTAGATATTATAAGAATTGTTTTCACTAAAAGCATCAATTATCATCAAATAATTACGTTTGCATACTATTAACATTCATAAGGAGGTTATAGAATGATTAGACTGATAACATAACAATACAAATAAAAAAGTGAGTAGATAAGTGTATAGAGCATGTAGCCTTTGGTTTAGGAGATATAGAAGCAAAGAGTAGACAATAGAAAAAATTAATAGTGGTTATAGAAAGAGAGAGAGAAAATGACATAGAAGAAAAGAAAACAAAGAAGAAGAGTAAACAAATATCCAATAATGAGGAAGAGTGTGAAGAAAATAATCTATGCCTAGAAAAATAAATAAAAGAAAGATAAAAAACAAAATGGTGTTTTAGAATTTTAGTTTCAAGAAGATAAAATGGTAACCAAAGTTTTAATATTTAAGCTTTAATGGGAAGAACAAAATATCATAAACTTAAATGTTGTTCTAATTCCTATGAGGCAACTGCCATACATCTTATTCATTATATTAGAGAAATATGAATATGTCAATTTTGATAAGAGGTTTAATGTTTTGCATTTATATATTTTTTTGTTTTTATCTAGTTGTAGTTAATGCTTTGCCTATATGCATTACTTTGTATTTTGTTATAATTGTAGTTGAGCAATTTGCTACCCACTCTTCCTCAGTTTAGTCATGTAGTTCTCTTAGTTTGCACTTTTATACTATTTTTGAACCTTTGAGTTTGTTAATGGCAGGAAAAAAATGATATTCACAAATACTTATACACCCACATAAAAAATTAAGCAAGAGTATTCTTGTAATATAACTTTTATTCTTTCCTCTATTTAGGTAACTCCAAATGACTTAAGTTTAGATTTATTAAAATCTAGATACATAAGGCTTCAACTGAATTGATTAATACCCTTTTAAAAAAATTTAGAATTTTAAAAGTAAGTTTACTTCTAACACCCCTATAAAATTTATTTTTGTATAACTCTAAGTATTGTTCTTAATTTTTTTAAAAACATCATACTTGAAGAGTTTAGTAAAAATGAAACATTGTATTAATATGCTTGCTCCTATCATAATTATTTGCTAAGTTTTGAATATATTTATTGTCAATTATAATCGTTGTTGCTTTAATTTTCTCTAAATGAAGTTATTTCAATAACCTTCTTAACCAAATAGTGTGACAAGTACAAGAAGTATCTACAACATACTCTGATTTATACATAAAGAGTGCAATTATAGGTTGTTTCTTTAAAAACTAAAAGATTGCATTATGTCTCAAAAAGAAAACAAACCCACTAATACATTTTCTATCATCGAGATCTCTAACAAAATCATTAGCTTAGAGCCCCACTATATTAAAATTTTTAAAGGATGAGTAAAACATGCTATAATCAATTGTACCTTTGAAATATCAAAGAATTCTCTTAATTTTCTTCAAGTGAACATTAGACAGTGTCTCCACAAATCTACTAACAGGATTCAATAGAAGTGTTAATTGGCTTAATATCTACATTTTGAATTTGTTAAGTACCTCCTTTGCATAATCTTCTTAAGTAATAAAACTTCCATCCGCCATTTGCTTTAACTTAATTTGTAAATAGTAAGGCATCAATCCCATTTCACAAATCCCAAATTATTAGGTCATGGAATCTTTAAACTCTTCAAACATCTTTGGAATATTGCCTATAAGTATGAGATCATCCATATAAATACAAACAAATAACATTTTATCTTTATCCCTTTTAATACAAAGAGTATATTCAAGTAAGCATCTAGTAATATCATTCTCTTGGAAATAACTCTCGATTTAGCTATTCCATGCTCTTAGAGCTTGTTTAAGTCTATATAATGTCTTTTTTTTTAACTTTAGCACTTTATCTTCTTGGCCTTTAACTATATATCCTAATGGTTGCTCAATATAGATTTCTTCCTTTAAATAGCCATTGAAGAAAATGGTTTTTATTTCTAATTGATCAATCCTCCAATGATTTTAGGAAATAAGAAATATTAATAAACAAATTGTTTCTAAGCAAGCAACATGGTCGAGTACATCTTCATAATCAATGCCAGGCATTTACTTTTACCCTTTGAAAACAAGCCTTACCTTATACCTCTCTACTTTATCTTTTGCATTTTCCTTGATTTTGTACACCCATTTAACTCCAATGGCATGATGACCTCTTGAAAGAGAAATAAAATCTCATGTATCATTCCTTTTGATGGCTTCAATTTCTTTATTAATTATATTTATCTTCTTCTTATTCTTCCTATTATCTTTAAAATTTAAAGGCGCAATATCTACAAGTAGACAAAATAATTTAGGATTATTATAAAATTTATCAAGTCTTTGATATCCTTGAGGTCCCATACTTATTGGTGAACATGTGGATGATGATGCTTAAGATGATGAGATTGGTGGAGAAAAAACATTTCCAACTTCTTAAACAACCTCCTTTTCTTCTTCATATCCAAAATATGGAAGGAAATCATAAGATGCATGCATCTGATGTCTCTAATCCAAAAATGCTTCTTCATAAAATTCAACATCAATACTGATAACAATCTTTCTATTACTTAGAATGAACAACTTGTAGTCTTTTGATTTCTCTTATATCTGACTAAAATAAACTTCTTACTTTGATCATCAAGTTTAAACCTTTCTTATTACCAAACATGAACATATGCAATATGGCTAAACATTCTCAAGTGTGATGCAAAAGGCTATACTACACTCCATGCTTTTTATGGATTGACATCTTCCAAGCTCTTAATAGGACTATGACTTGAAAGATAAACTACACTTGTAACTACTTCAGCCCAAAACTCTTTAGGCATCATCTTGCTTTTCGATATGGTTGTTGCTATATTTAAGATTGTTCAGTTCTTTCTTTTAGCTACTCCATTTTTTTTTGTAAAAGGATGAAAAATTCCATGCATCTCATAAAAGCTATTAAAATAGACATAAATTCTCTACAACTATCATTTCTTAAAGCTTTAATCTCAAAACCATATTCTTTTTCAATCAAAGCATTAAACTTTTTAAATGTATTAAACGCTTTAAATTTGTATTTCAAACTTTTCACCTATGTCCTGTTAGTATAATCATCATTGAAAATAATAAACTAAGAGATTTTACCAAAAGATGTAGGAGTGATAGGACCACAAACCTATACATAAACAACTTGGAGTAGCTTGGTGGCTCTAAAAATTGACTATTTTTGATAGTTTTTCCTTAAATGTCTTACAAGTAAACATACCTCACATAGTTATTTAGGATAATCTATACTTAAAATGCTTCTTACCATCTTCTTTTCTCCTAAATCTTTGAGTTTATTAAAATTCAAAATTTGGGTAAAAGATAAAGACCTTCCCTACGATTTAGTGAACTTTATAAAAACTCCTTATTCTTTAAAAGTCTAAAAAAACTCGTTCTAATTTTTAATTTTATAGAAAACTCCTTCTCTTAGACTCTGATTAAAAAATAATGAAAAAACATACGCGATACAAACATAATATGTGGACTAATTAAGTATCACTAACATGGTAACTCAACTAAATCCCTTAACCTAACTTGAACCAATTAAACTCAACTTAAATTAATAATTTACAATAATTATAATAAATTTGTAGCTTAGATTGAGTTTAATTAGTTTAGTTCAAGTTTAAAAGTTAGATTTGATTATTATGTAAGCAATATTTGATTAGCTGATGTGTGATGTTCATATCAAATATGTTTCATCATTGTTTTCTAATTAAAATCTAATAGGAGTTTTTCTAGAAAATTATAAATCATAGGAGTTTTCTTTATAATTTTAAAGATTAAGGAGTTTTTCTAAAGTTTCTTACACCATAAGGAAGCTTTATGCTATTACCCTTCAAATGTCCATAACTCTTATGCCATATCCATAAAGGATCAATGATAACAATCTTTAAACACATGACCTCCAAAGTGAACATGTTCAATAAAAACCTCATATAACTAGTCATAGGTATCTTAGCAATAAAATTAGCATCACGATCTTAAAACCAAAGACTGTGGTCCTCTATTTGAATTTGATAACTATTCTCCAAAATTTGAAAAATGATTAAAATATTATTATTTAGTTTAAAAAATAAATATTAGAGAGAAGTTTATGACCACCTAGTTTTGTCTTAAGCAAAATCACACCTTTGCCTTTGATCTCCACTTTTGTATTATCACTTAAACGTACAATCCCCACCACTTTAGTGTTAAATGTAAAATTTTTATTTTTATCACTTGTTATTTGATGGTTAGTTATATTCTTAAGACATCATATGCTCTTTTTAACTTTTGGTTCATCCTTAACCATAAGCAGTAAATTTTCCTCTGCTACATCTTCATTGACTTTTACAAACTTTACTTCATCTTTGTTCATGGAAAAACACTCCCAGGAATAATGATCCTACATGCCACATGAATAACATTCAACTTTGGTTTTTTCATTTTATTTCTTTAATTATTTATGTTGAAATTGCTTTTTCCTCTTCTTCTTCCTCTTCTTTAACCATGATGAAAACTATTTTGAAGTTGATTTTCATTAAAAGATTCTTGTTCATCTTTTCCTCTCCCTTGGCTTTATGCATATCGATAACCTTATCCTTGACCATATCCACTTCCATGTGCAAATTCTCCTATCACTTTGCATATTTATGGATATATTTTTGGATTATTTGATAGCTAAAAATTTTGTCATTGACCATATCGTACGAATTTCTCTATAACTTGAACATCTTAAATAGTTTTGCCAGGCTTCTTCATTTGATTCACCACTATTAGGACTCTTATGAGGCAATTTGAAATGGATTTGTAATCTTTTAATAAAAGTGTCTCAAACTTGACCCTTAGAGTTGAAGTCACAACTTATTTACGTTGTGAACTCCTATAACCTAATTTTGGAGAGTTTCCCACACCTTTTTTATATGGTTCCATTAGCTATTTTCTCGAGCAATTCTTCATTTGAACCTTGATGGATGATGGCAAGTACATAATATTTCTTCATTACTTCTCTGAGTCTTCTTTCTGGTTTAATTCAAGCTTTCCTCATTTTAAGGCTCTACATAGCCTTTATTAACTACATCTTGTACATCTTATAAACCAAGAATGGCCTTCACCTTAAGTGTTCAATTCTCATAGTTAAGTTTGGTGAGTTGTTGATAAAAAATGGTCTTTAAAATTAAAATACAAATAAATTATACCATGACACTCACTATTAGTTGAGTTTGGAGTTATTTGCTAATCCTAAAGATAGATATATATTATTTGAAAATTAGGATGAGATTTGATCTTGCACATAGCAAAATAAATACAAAATTTTTTTTAAGATTTCTTAAAAATCAACATCACTTAAATTCTATAACATGATTAATGCATAAACATAATAAAACATGAATATAAATTTATATCTTATTGTGTAGCATGATCTTTTTCTTGAATTTTCCCTCAAATCATTTTTCATTGTAACCATTGTAGCCGTATATGTGTCTAAATTATGATGGTATCTATACGAACTTGTTGAGAGAACTTTATAAGTGGTGTAGAAAGAGTAAGAAAGATGTGATAGCTCCTTTAAATCTTAAGCCTATTTAAGATAGGTTTTGATCAATTAGAAATTTAATTGAAATAAAAATATAATTTTAATTAAATTTTAGTTAAAATTGCAATTAATTTTAATTAAATACCAATTAAGCCTTAAAAAATCCAATATCTCATATTGGTCCTTATTTATTAAATTTCGCATATTTAATCCTAAAATTTCTTGAATTTTACAATTAAGTCCAATTTAATTAAAAATACAATTTTATCTTTTCAACCATTCTTTGTATGTAACCTATTAGGTTCCCAAATATATTGGAAATAGATATAAATTATTATGTTAAATCATATTTAAGATTAGAAAATTAAAGTCCTTTAATTTATATTTAATTATCTAATTAAATAATTTATATCTATAGATCAAAATTGGCATCTAGTAACGCATCATTACTACCCAAATGTTAGAAATGTCAAAGGGTTTTGATTGACCTTTTCATGTAAGATTTTTTTTGTATAATTCAATCTTTTTATCATATAATGTTTCAATTAGACATAAAACATGAAATTGATGTCTATCATGTTTGATTTGAATTGTATTAGTTCTCCACTATTAGTAATTGATTCTATTAATATCATTTGCAAAAAAATTTCAAAATGTCACTCTACCTTGGATAACTATTAGGAGTGTTAAAGTGTCATTCTACATTTGAAAACTGTTGATAACATTTGAATACTAATTGAAAATAAAATGTCATTCTCTCTAATCACTTTAAGGTGATGAACCATATTAATTACTTAACTACCTCTATATAGTTCATACTATATCCAATAATTATCAATTGAGCTACCCTTTACTATGATATGTCAAAAGTAGTATCAAAATATAATAATCTCTATATAAGATATTTTGGAGATCTTAAGTCAAAGGATTTCTTATACAATCATCATAATGAGAATTTTCACAGGCATATAAGTAATGTTCCAAATGAAATTCTTATATAGGGTTAGTTTAGTGAACATCACCCACACATTTTTTTAAGTATCTCCATATTTTAGCCTATAAGATCCACTACTTCCTTTAAAAGGAAAAAAAAATAATATGTACTAGTCTTTTTACGATCTATTAATGTTCAAGCTCAATAAAACACTAACTAGGAAATTTAGGAATAATACGCAATTACAATATAAATCTCATAATTATGAACTAATTATACTTTTATTTACAATGTACATTTATCATATGGGCTTTATTTTATACATTAATGAATTAATTAAATATGTATGAGATAAATAATACCTTTTAATAATTATTTCATTAAAATTACAACCAATTAATTGGTTATAGAATATAAATCAACAATCTTCCATTTGCACTAAGCCAATCATTTAAATATCTTATATCATATCTCTATATGAAGATCATGCCACTTCTGGGACAGTGGTTTAATGTGAAAATTTATAAGATTCTTTAGAATGAGTACTTGTTTAAATCTTAGAACTTTCATCTCAATTATCATTATAATTAAGAGAATTTGTCCAAATACACAATTGGATCTTTGATGAGACCGTATATCCTTTTGTATATCCAATAACTCTAATGGTATACAATACATTACTATTTTATCAATTCAAAGAACTAGAGCAAGTTCATTAGAGAACTTCTCTACTAGATAAAAATTGTATTATGACTTGATTAGCAGTTAATGCCATATTAAAACCTTTCCAATTTTAAAATAATATTATTCCGAGTAAAATATATGATTTACTTCTAAAGTTGATATCCATATAACCTTGAACTCAGATATCAACTTATATATAAAATAATGGATATCTTTAATACTTCATAAGATATCTCAAATATTAAAAACCTTTGGCATATTATATGTGTGCTTAGACAAGAATAGGTAAACAACTTCTGTATCTATCATCTTTATAATTCTAATTACTATAATTAAGTTGTTATATTTTCATATCTAATAAGAGTTGTTCTTAAACTATCATATATTCAATAATTAAAATTTTGTATTATTTTTATCTGTGAGCAATACATCTCTACATATTTCTACTAAAGAAGACAAGTATACTCCTTCTAACTTTCTTGTACATATAATAAATTTACAATCATCTTCAACACAGACTCTTTGAATTTATCATGAAAGTGAATTTTTTAAGTTCTCATTACCTTTCAACTATACATGAAATGTTTCATCAAAATGCATTAGTTCCAATTGGATTATTTTCATGACATTTGAACTTTTCAAATTTCATCTTATTCCCACTACTTATTTTGAGAGTCATTTCCTATAAATGTTCATTAAAATAAACATTTTGTTTATTGTGGTATGTAAGATCATATCCAACCCTTTTGGATATATCATAACTTTCTATTATCTAATTTAGTTCTAAACTTATTGAACAATACATGCTTCAACTAAGTATCACATTCCAAAATCATTTACTTCTCCTCTTTTAAAACTTACCATTCCATATCTAATATGAAATCTTATTGATTGATTTAATTGAAATTATTGAAAATAAGTTGTTGTATTAGGCTTAGCTATATAAGAAATAAATATTGCATTATGCAATATCTCATATTTTATTTTTCTCCTTATATAAATTCATACTATTATAGAATTTAGTTATGGAGGTATTTACCATAAAATATCACTCTGTATAGGTAACTAAGAAAATTTAAATATCACCATATCGATCTCAAACAATCTTAATGTTTATCTTATACTTAGATTTAAATAATTTTAACTTTTCAAAAGTTTGAATCAATATTTCATTTGTTTATTCTTCAAGCTAAAACTTTTTATGAGTTTCCTATGATTCATATTCAACGGGATACATAAATATATATCCTTGTATGCAACTTTATGATTCTTAGTATATTGATTCAAACAACATGGTATAAAAGGATAGTTTTAGTTATCTAACTATATATTATTTCCACTTATGTTAAGCATAAGTCTCCCTTGATCCAACACATAAAAACTATTTGTATAAACTTGGATAAACTACTTTAACTCAATACTATATTTCTTCTTATGCCTTGAAAATTTTAGCAATACTGAATTTGAATTGAGTATCAAATACTCAATACTATAATTTAAAGATATATACAATCTTTATCATGTCACTTACTAATAAGAAAAATCATGCAATCATTTTCTTTTGATGACAACTATTATCATACCTAAGACAATGTCTTTAATTGTAGTCCATATTTATACTTTTAGTAGGCTAAATTGAATGAAACAATTTTATCTAGGTATTATACCATTTAGCTCTACTTTACATAATTATGATATCATAGTGTTGACATACATCTTACATGTAATAATTAAAGCTTATAAGATATTAGTCAACTCAAATTTTCACTATATTTTTTCATTTATATGATATTGACATATCTCTAAAATTTTGTCACCAAAATCTTTAACAAGTATTAATAGCAAAATTACATAATAAACATACAACTTTTCTACCTGACTTTGAGAACTCTTCTCAAACCTGACCCATGTCTAAGAAATTTAATTCACTAAAACTTAGTAGCAACTATATTAAACAAAGGTAATGTCTACTCAAAACAAAATATATTGTAAGAAAACAAGTATTGGTTATATGCCATGATACCCAAATATAATTAGGACTTTAATCATTTAGTTGGTTATTTTCACTATTTTATTTGAAATAATAGCCATCACTATTATTACAAAAGATTACTCTAATCTCTCTAGTAAGTTAAGATCTCATTCAAATTTAATTGATCTTGAGTTTGCTTAACAAGTAAACTAAACTTAAACCAGGTAGATAACAACTTTATCAATCACACCTTATATGACTCTTAGATCTGTTAGATGACAACTCTTACCATCATATATCTTATATGCTATTTCTAACCTTACCCCTAGATTTGTGTCATGATTAGTTTGCTTATCCATATTATATAAATTTAGTTAAGTAGGACCCATCATTATACGACTAAATATATTCAAGTTAACGCAACTTTAAGTTTGCTTAATAAGCCTAATAATAAACAAAACTCTAGTTTATTCTCATAAATGGAAAGAAACAATAACATTCTCAATATGTACTTATATTTCAACAAAAGATTTAATTTTGTTGGTCTCATCAAATATAAAAATGCATGTAAAATATCATACATAGAAACATACAATTTAATATGCACATAATATATCCCATATATAAATTAAAATATGTAATTTATGCAAATATAATCAAATTATATACATACAAGTAATAAACCTTTTTATTTTAGTAATTGGTCTTTGTAATCTAAAATAATATTTCTGACTCTTTTAATAATTAAATTAAATTAAACCCTTAAGTCCTAAATTAAATTAGATTTCTATTCTAAATAGAATTTTAATTTGAATTAAAAATAATTTCCAAATTTAAAACAGAAACTATATTATAATTATCTTGACTCCTTTAATAAAATTAATTGAAAATAATTTTCAACAAATTACTCTCCTTACTTGTTATAATTCAGAAAAACTATTTTTTTTAAATAACAAATAAGAAATTCTAATCTAATTAGAAAATCATTATCTAATTAGAAATAATTTTTCTTAATTAAAATCTATTTTCTAGTATTAAATAAAACCACTTTCAAAATTAGATAAAATACTTCTAAATTTAATTAAGAAAATCCTTTACATTTTTTTATTTAGAAACTAGTTTCTTAATTAAATCAAGAATTAGTCCGGAGTAAATTAAAAAAATATTTTCAAAAATATTAAAGAAAACTCATTTTTCAATTAATAAATGAAAATATTTTTCAAATTTAATGAAGAAAAAATATCTTCTCTAATAAATTAAGAAATGTATTACTCAGATTAAGAAAGAAATAATTTTTAAATAAAGCAGAATAATGACCCTCTAAAAAGTAAATTTAATTTATTTCACTCACATTGAAATAAACAACTTTAGTTAAGAACTATGTTTCTTACTTACTTAAAAAAATACTTTAATGAGTCTAATTAATTAATTCAATCTAATTGAAAATAATTTTGAAAATAACTTTTCAATCAATTTAATTATTAATCTCAATCATATTAATAAAAATAATTAATTTAATTTTAGGAATTGATTTAGAACTTTAAAACTCTTTTAACTTATATTTGGAAATTATGTTAAATTAGGAATACATATTCCATACTTAAAATAACTATATTTAACTTATAATTACTTCAATCTTAAACCTGAGCAAGTTAGCCCATTTCAGTTGAAGTTTAGACAATAATATTGCCGAAAATAACAATAACAACTAAAATCATTTGTTAGAAAGAAATACAGAATAAAGATAGAGATGGTTGTTGGTTTTCTCCTTCTTCTCTTTAGATCCAAGCATGGTTGCTCCATCTTTTCCCTTTGATCATGTTCTTTTATCCTCTGCCTACCTATTCACCATCTTCAGCTCACTTGCTTCTCTTCTCTTTCCCCTCTTGGATTGCCTTCATTCGGTTTGAATCTTTTTTTTCCTTTTCAGGAAGCCTGCCTTCATTTCCCTCCTACCCAAGTCCTGACAGTTTACCATTATTGGTAAAATGTCATATGAACCCTCCCCTTCTTACCTGCCCATTAAAGCTTCCCCTGACCTGCTTTTGGAGCATGGGGATTTCCCTCCTCAATCTTCTTCACATCAGAATAACCCCTTATCTCAGAAGGTAGAAAAATAGACATGAAGTCAAGTTGTTGGGGGCTCCAAACCACCTTGATAACTAAAGATGACCTATTCATATTTCAATTCTCCTATGAAAAAATGGCAAGGAAGGTTATAGATATGGCACCCTGGCATATACAAGGTAAGGCCATTTTTCTAAAGAAATGGGAACTTGGTTTTAAACTTGATATATTAGAAATTAAAACCATTCCTATATGGGTTAACTTCCATTGGATACCTCTGGACTATTGGTCCTCTGAAGGGTTGAGTTATTTGGCTAGTTATCCAAGGACTCCACTTGAAATGGATGATAACACAACCAATATTAAAAGAGTGGGACATGCTAGAGTATGTATAGAGGTTGAAAATAAAAGAACTATGCCTGAGAGCATTCCAATTATGAAGTTTAGTGCTACTGGAGATCTAGAGAGGATATGATCAAATTTGTCATATCCTTGGAAACCTCACATGAAAAATTTTAGATCCTTAAGAGGATTAATATTGAAGTTCCTTATGCAAGGTGAGAATAAGGAAGAAAGGAATAAGGAACCCTGTAGCAATCTAATAAACACTAAGCAAGCTAACCTATCTTTGAACTCAGCTACAAGAAGTAAGGAGCAGTTAGTAGAACTTCAATATGAAAAAAAAAAATAAGAAAGCTCTTAAAAGAAAAGAGGTATCAAGAGGGGAGGTAAGCATTGGCAACTGTAATCCAGATTGTAATGAGGAACATGTTTCAATTACAAAAAATTGATCAATATAACCAGAAATCCGAATGATGAATGGTATAAACCAAGATCCAACAATTGAAAATCTAGGAGGAGGACCAAGTCTAGAAACTCCTGATGGTCTACACAATATGGAATGTACATAGACTTAAGGATTACCTTAAAGTTAGACAACCTTATTTTGTTGGTCTAGTGGAGGCCAAAATAAAGGAAGAAGCTTTCTTAAATAGATTGAAGTTTCTCCAAGCTAATTAGACTACTTTAAGTAACCACTCTAAGAACCCTAATGGGAGGGTGATAGTCTCTATTGATCTGCTCACCTTCATCTCTCTAATTGGTTTTGTACAAACCAGGTGATACGTTGTGAGTTAACTCTAAAAACTTGTAATCATCCTATAACCATTACAGTGGTCTATGCAGCTAATTGGGAATATCAGAGGGTGGGATTATATAATGATCTATAAGATATTGAGATGAATATCTCAACTCTATGGATGATAGCAAGTGGTTTTAATTGCTTACTATCACATTTAGAATCCTACGGAGGAAGGGAATCCTCTTATGCAGATGTAAGAGAATTGAGCTCATTAACCTCTTTATTGAGACTTATAGATCTCAACTATTAGGGCCCTCTATTTACATGGAGTGATCATTAAAAGGGAGATAGATTCTTGCAAAGGAAACCAGATAGATGCTTGGTTAATGGCAGCTGGCTAGCTAACTTAAGTAAGAGTTATGTTGTCTCTGAGGAACCCCTCTTCTCAAACCACTCCCTTATAAAAGTGCATATAAATAGCAAGTCAGTTAGAAGGAGGTCTCCATTCAAATTCTTCAACTCTCTTCTGAAACATCCTCAAATAAACTCCATCATTTTAGATGTAGTAGAGAAGAACTTCTAGGGGTTAAAGGCTTTAATGTCTCCAAATCCTGAAAGTTGTGAAAGCAGATTACATTGCTTTATTGAAATACAATACAAATCCACTGAAAGAAGAAAAAATGCGAGCCTTAGAAAATCTCTTCAAGACTCAGAAAGAACTAGCTGTCAATCCTACAAACTCTTACTCTTATTTAAAAGAAAAAAGCTAATTTAAGGAAGTACTTTGAATTTCTTGAAACCTACATATCCCAACTGGAATAAAAGTACAAAATTCAGTGGATTAATAGGGAGAAAGAAATTCCAAATTCGTTTTTAGTGTGTTCCAAGTTAGAAGGAACAGAAATAAAATTGTTTCTCTTAAGAACACAAATGGCAATTTGGTACATGACCAAAAGGAAATGAAAAAGAAGGCTAGGAGGCATTTTAGGAATATCAATGGGCTCTTAACATAAACTTTAGAGATCCCTAATAATCTGCTTAGCAGCATACATGGATCTATTAATCAAAAACACCACTAGGGATGGCAATGGGTGGTCCATGGGCCTAGATTTAAGTGTTTTCAATGGGTCGGCCTATGGGCTGGGCCTAGGCCTAAGCCGGCTCAAGACCTAACTATTCTAAACAAAACGACATCATTTTGCTTAGAAGAATTAGGCCTCAAGTAGTCCTAGTTTTGGGTAACTCAGGCCCGAACCTAATTAAAAAAATATTATTTTACAATTTTTATTTTAAAAAATTAACGGGGTCGATCATCCTTAAACACCACTCTATATTACTCAAAGAGGGCTCAAGTGAGGAAATTAAATCAATCCTATTATCCTTTCATCCAAAGAATTCCCCAAGTGTAGATGGCTTCAATGCCAATTTTTTTTCGAAAAATGACATATTTTTAGGCCCTCAATTATAAGTGTAGTGCATGAATTTTTTTAATAGTATTATATTATTGAATGAGATTAACAAAACTTACCTTATTTTAGTACCCAAGACCCCTAACCCTTTGTGTCTTAATGATTACAGACCTATTACTTTTTGTAATGTTGTGTACAAAATCATTTCTAAAATCTTAGCAAACAGGTTAAAGCTTATATTACCTTAAATAATTAATCCTTGTCAAGGAGCTTATGTTCCTGGAAGAAGTATTGGAAATAATATAATGTTAGCATAGGAGACATTCAAGGAATACAATACCAAGCAACAGATCAAGAGTTATGCTCTCAAAATTGACTTCACAAAAGCCTTTAATACTGTGGAATGGAGCTTCATCATCAACTCACTTTATGCATTTGGCTATCCTAGGAAATTCATCAAGCGGATCCAAGCTTACATCACTTTTATTGCTTATTCTGTTTTAGTGAATGGAGAACCTACACATCTCTATAGAGCTTTAAGGGGTTTAGGGTAAGGAGATCCTCTATCTCCCAACTTTTTTGCTATCACTATGGAAGCTCTGTATAGAATGATTCAACTATAAATAGCTAAGAATCCAAGCTTTAGGTATCACTATAGATGTCTAGATCTCAATATTACTCAACTATCATTTGTAGATGACTTGTGCACAATGAAAATGAGCTTACCTCAATTGGTTTCTTCTAAGATATTTGCAAAGTTATAAAGAAATTTCAGGCTTAAAGTTTAATCCAAGGAAGAGTTTAGCTTACCTCTCCAAACATAATTAAAAAGACTCTACACTTCTGATAAGTAACTCGGGACTCACTATCCAGCAAATGCCACTTACATATTTAGGAGTTCCAATCTCCACAAAGAAACTCAAGGAAACATAATGCAAGCAACTTATTGACTCCATTCATAGGGGAATTTCAAACTAGAGCAACAAGTTTTTGTCTTATGGAAGTACATTGCAATTGGCTATTTCTATCCTCAATAATTTGCATAAATATTGGTTATCTTATATTGCCTTACCTAAGGGCATTTTAAGAAGATTGACAGATGCATAAGGGACTTTATATGGCATGGATAGAACTATAACTCATGTTACGACCTACAAAATTAAATATAGCACAATTTTTCTTCCTTAAGAATATGGAGGATTTAGCATAACTTTAGCTAGCAGAATGGCTAAGGCCCTGATGGCTAAAAGGCTATAGAAAATATGTGTGGCAAAAGATAGCCTATAAGTGAAATGGATTCATATAGTCCACATCAAGCAAGGTAGCATCTGGTTCATTCCTTATAAAGCTACAACTGATCCTAAATATAAGGCTCTTCATACATCCTCATGTCACATTGGAAATGGAAGGAATACAAATTTTTGGTTTGATAATTGGCATTCACTAAGGCCTTTATATAACACCCATTGCTTTCAATCTTTAAGAAGATCAATTCCTGAAGACACTAAGGTGCAGGTACTAATCCAAAATGGGAATTGGTTCTGGCCTTTAAACATGAATTGGGGAACTAGCTTTATCTTGTGTAATATGCCAGAGTATCATCCTAATCAATTGCAAGATGATGATATCAGATGGGAACTACATAGATCTTATAAATTCTCAACTAAATCCTATATGAAGACACTAGTAGGGCCACTGATTAAATTACAATTCCAAAAGCTGATATGGGATTTAGGAATTGCTCTAACCCACTCATTTATCTTATGGTTAACAACTTTAAAGAGGTTAAGAACTAGAGACAAAATCAAATTTTAAATGTTAGACATCTCTTTCCCCTTCTGTGTCAATTATCCAGAGAAATTGGATAATTTGTATTTCAAATGTGATTATGCTAGTCAACTGTGGAGAAAATTTCTCAAAATTTTTTATTTATAAGATAATAATCCAATCTAGTTATACACCCTAAAATGGGTAAGCAGACTAAGATGGAATGGTAAAGCAGACCAGAAGTTGTTCAAAGCTAGTTTTGGTATGTTAGTACAGTACATTGGGAGAATAAGGAATACAAAGTTGTTTGGAGGTACTTGAGAATTTCAGAAGTGTAATTGGATTGAGTTTTTCCAAAAACTGAGCTTGACTGCCATGATTTCTCTTTATGCATAAACCATAACTATAGGGACTCAAATGAAATTGGGATTATAAGAGAGTTAAACTATAAAGAGTATTTGTTGGATTTGTAAATTAGATTGAGTTGTTGTATTAACTCCAATTATTAAGAGTTTCTCTTTTGAAATATTATATTATTATTCCATTTATGAATGAACTTACTTACTATTCAGAAAAAAATATCAACAATCCATTAAAAATTTTGCTAATACGTAGAATTTGGGAAGGTTTAGTAGTACGCAACCTAATTCCTAACTAGTAGAGAGGTTGTTTCAAAAAATAATATTACCGAAAATATTAAACCTAAAACTAAGATATCTAATCCTAGTTATTAAATACCCTATATCTTTACTTCAGATTATTTTAGTCTTGTGTTCAAATGAACCTTATTCTATCATTAGAATATGATATCCTTATACCTAAAGAAATATTTTATCTTCCTTCAAAAACTCTAATGTCAAAGTTGAAACCCTAGCCTTAAAATGAGAAGTTACCTCCACTCTTCTTTAACTAGTTGCTTCTCTCCTTCAACTATTTACTATTGGCCTACACCAGTAGCTTCTTCCTTCTCTGATAACATACAACTCCTATAAAACCTTCTACAACTCGTGCATCTCATGCCTAAGCTCTTTACTTCCATTTGCAATAGAGGTTCACTGTTGCATTTATCATTTACAAGACGAAGATGCCATTGCCTATTGTTTTTATATAGTACAAACACCGTCATTAGGTGCCCATTAGCTCCTGCTGCCACCAATTCTCATCTTCTCTAAACTAGGAGATGATACTAAACTTGGCTAGTTGATGGAATGTTCATCTTGGGATTCACAAATTACAGTACATTAAGCTAAAAGAGGTTGACATAAGATCAAAAGAATTAGCAAAAAGACAAGACATTGAGAAAAGTTGACAAAGCAAAAGGAAGGAAGAACATATTTCAAATGACATAGTTGCCACATTTTGTCTTATGGGTGTTTTAATGTTTCACTTGTGATTTTGTAAAAAGCTCACTTTTGATTTCGTAAAAAGCTAAGTAGATATGATGTACCATAAAAAAACCAAACACTTTGCTTTGATTTACTCTCACCAATTGTAGTCTCCAGCCGCCATCATTATTCAACACAAAACTATAAACCTGACAACAATAATACCAAAACATAAAACTAGCATAGGTAAACAATACACAGTAGAGAAGAACAATTAGAAATAAGATTTTTGGGAGCTTCGTAACTATGAAGCATGTATAAAATTTTAAGAATTTAGAGTTTTGTTTTTTCTAGAATTTGATTTATAATATGAACTTTTCATATTTTAGAGTCAAATCTAATTTAATTTTAGGCCAAGGGTTTTAATTTCAATTATGAAATTCATATAAATTACAATAAATAATGATAATCAAGTTGCAAAATCAAAAAAGGCTTTGATGCTATTATCAAAAAATTAAGACAAATTTAATCTTATGGGTAACATAATATTTACAGAACTTTTTCTTTAATTTCTAGAAAGTTAAGATCGCTTAAATTCTATGAAATGATTAATCCACGAACACAATAAAAAAAAAATAAGAAATCCATACATTATTGTGTAGCTTGATTCTTTTCTTGAATTTTTTCTTGAACCATTTCTGAAGCTGATTCATTGTAACCACCATAACCATAATGTTCAACCTTTAACAATATCTACATGAACATATTAATAGAACTCTACAAGTAGTGTAAAGAGGGTATTAAAAAAAGTTTTAACTCCTTTAGAACTTAAGTCTATTTATAACAGGTGTAGACTTTTTAGTAATTTAATTGAAATAAAATTTTAATTTTAATTAAACTTAAACTTAAACTATAATTATAATTAATTTTAATTAAAAACTAATTGGGCCCAAATAAGATTTAATATCTCATATTAGTCCTTATTTACTAAATATCTCATATTTAATCTTAAAGTTTCTTAAACTTATAATCAAGTCCAACTTGATTGAAAATATTTTTCTCTTTAATCGGTCTTTGTGTGTAACCTATTAGGTTCTTAAATATGTTAGAAATGTATATAAATTATAACCCTCAATTGTATAGGGTTACACAAATTAAACTTCTTTAATTTACCTTTAATTATCCAATTAAATAATTTATATACATATATTAAGATTGGTGCTCGACATCTCATCATGACCATCTAATGTTAGGAATGTCAAAGTATTTTTGACTAACCTTTTTGTATATGATTTTTCATATAACTTAATCATTTCATCATATAATATTCCAACTAGTCTTAGAGTATGAAATTAATGTATACTTTATTTGAGTCCAATCATATTAATTCTCTGCATTAATAATTGATTATGTTAATAATATTTGAAAATTATTTTCAAAATATCATTCCATCTTGACCAAGAATTTTTAGAATTAATACTAATTGAGAACAACATAACATTTTCTCTAGTCATTTTAGGATTATGAATTCTATATTCATAGTCAACTATCTTTATATAATTCATGTTATATCTAATGACTACTAATTGATCTGCTCTTAACAAGAATATGTCATAAGTGGTATTGAAATATATCAATCTCTATATAAGATACTTTTGAAGATCTCAAGTTAAATGATCACTTATATAATCATCACAATGAGAATTTCCATAAACATAGAGGTAATGTTTCAAATGAAATTATCATATACGGTCAATTCAATAAACTTGTTCTCTAATAAGCACTTATACGTTTGGTTAAGTATCTTCATCTTAGTCTATAAGATCGATTACTTCCTCCATAAGAAAAAAAAAACATAATGTACACTAGGCTTTTATGTTTTATTAATATCCAGTTTCAATCTAATAATATGTAAGAACAATTTAAGGATAATACATAAATGCAATATTGATATCATAATTATAATCTCACCATAATTTATTTGCGATGTACATTTATCCTTTGTACTTTATCTTATACATCAATTAATTAAACAAATAACATAAGATAAAAAATGCCTTATAAAAATGATTTCACTAAAACTACAACTAACTGATTGACTATGCGATATAAACTAATACACACACACACATATTTGAAGATAAAATTATCGTATCTCCAAATTCACAAAACATATACTAACTTCTTAGAAATAACATTATACAGACGGTGAAAGTTAGAATACTACTTAAAAGAAAATATCTCGTCATTAGTGTATATTTGTATGGTAAAGAAATAGAGTGTCATTATCATATAATACTAGGCTAATAATACAAATAAAATATAGTAAGTTCAATAGGTTTCTTTGAAATTTTAAGAGTTTGTATAAAGAATTAATTTGCTAATTATATATAATCTTATTTTAATATATATTACAAATTTTATGTATTAATAGAAGACGGTGCTTTGATGAGGACAGCTTTCAAAAGTTCCAAAGATGCTCTTATTTCACTAAAATAGAAAACGACATAACATCTACAAGTTTGGCAGTGCGAACATATTAAATAGGGATTACGTAACAGAAATGCAATTGCTCAAGACCCGAATAATTTCTGTTAACTTCTGGCAGCCCGTGTCCATTTCAGTTGTTGGAAGTACAGAATACAAAGCAAAATGTGGAGAGGTAGAACCTCTGTTATTCACATTCATCACTACTACCAAAACAACATTTGGAAGTTTTGAAATAACCAACGGCAATGTTGTTGGCAACCCATGTCTTGAGAAGTCCCAATACAAAAATATACATTTAAACAGTAGCATTAATGAGCAAGGAATTGAATTCCTCCCGATTCTGGTGGTAATGTTTCTATATGCATATATGAATACATATTTTGGTGGAAAGCCAATGCACACACAAAATACACGTCCAGAACTCCTTGCTTAACTGTGGACTGACTACTGCCCATGACAATATCACCATTAGCGACTTTTTGAACTTAGTAGTTCAAGAGGTCATGCATATGATTAGTAAAGGTGCTTAAAGGGAGTGGCCTACGAATGAATGGAAATTGACCAATTAAAGGATAGGAAACGCTGATTTTCTTTAAAATAATGGTGAAATGTTCAGTTCTAACAGATCAAACCAAAAAAAAGGAATGGTTACAAACTCAATGGCGCAGAAGCCACTAGTTATCTTTCATGTGAAGTGCTCCGAAACAAGAACAAATTGCACCACCTACATCATTGTTCCTTGGTGACTTTTGATCTAGTAGGCCTTGCAAATTGCACCACCTACATCATTGTTCCTTGGTGACTTTTGATCTAGTAGGCCTTGCTGGCTTAATTATTTTTCCAAGAAGGATTAGAAACACAGGCAGAATGGTTCCAACATAATACAAACTGCCATATGCAGCAAGGGTTTCATGCAAGCTTAGTACCTGTGCCACAACAAAGTGTAATCATAAGAAACTATGAAACTAACTAAGTTCTACATCTCAAATGATCCGATCTACATAGAAAGATGAGAGAGCTAACCATAAAACCAATGCAAGAGTAGCTTAGGACCAAAAGGGTGTATGCAAAATTCATCAACACTATAATTTTCTTAACCAGAGCCATACTTGGAGGTACAGCTTGTTGCCATCGGTATATGACTGCTCAAGACAGAAACAATGTCAGAGGGGATTTATAATATTATATGGACAAAATCAGTCAGAAGTTAGCGAGTGAAAGCTATCTGGCTCAATACCTCTTGAACCTGCAATCATAAGTGCTGACTGAACAAAGAATATGATGTACCCAGGATACAAACCCTGCAATTTTTAACAAAATAATTGAGAAGAGCAGTAACTGTTTGGTGAATCAGAAAACAACAGGCAGAGATAAGAGAAGCGAAGTGTACAAAGATGTGAACCAAACTGATACAATTACATTTTTCTATGTCGCCATACTCGTATCACACAACATAGAAGCTAAATTAAAATATCTAGTGAGAACATGAGCTATACAGAAAATGAACCAGTAAAATTAGGGACACCCTAGCAGTTTCAACATAGACTTGATTCCATGAACAAAGTTAGCAAGGAAACTACAGAGCTCTCAATCAGTATAATGCTGGAAAAGAAATGCAAGAAAAAGATAGGACGAGTTGTAATCAAATACATTATGATAGATGACGAGTAAATAGAAGAAATAGATAACATAGAACTTGCAATTGTACTCACATGCCAGACAGCACTCGTAGTTTGTGTGGCCAACAACTGAAAGAAACCAGGTTTCTTCCCCTTCTGAACAAGTCTATCATAGACATCTACAGGAATAAAAGATAAGATTCGTTAGTACTTCATACAGTGGACTGTTGCTCTGGCAGTGAAATGTCAGTTCAGAAGAAACTAATATGAGCAGATTTGCAATGAATCCATCACATACATATCAAACAAATTTCACTTAGTAATGACAAGGGCCTAATATTACAGGAATCAACGAGGAAATCCAAACTTTTGTTTAAAAAGTCCTAGGGAAAGGTTACCAAAATAAAGTCCAATATAAAAGTGTGAAAATAAAAATAGAACCACAATCCCTGTATGATCAATGCCTAATCATGTTTAGGATTCACATGCTATATGATTACAAGAAGGAATCTAAAATTTCAAGAAAGAAATCTAACATGGATGCTTTTGGCTCATGCTATCCAATACTTTATCCCACTATAACAAATTAAAACGAGTTAAGCTGATAAACTCACAGTGTCGGAGCCATGTGCTGACTTGAATGTTCCAGACCAATGGCAACTCAACCGAGCTCTTCGCTAACTCCACACCAATGATGTCAACATTCTTAGCACGATCCCATCGTGGCTTTGGTGGAGAAGCATCTGTCCACCCACTGAAACCCAGGCCAGAGACAACAATAGAGGCCTCTGATATTGACCAGATGAAATAATATTTCCAGCGAGCTGTGAAACCAGACATATATTGATAACTCAGCCTTTTCCAGAAGCCCCATTCTTGGTATATTGGATCAGAGAACCGCGATAAGGGATACTTGGGTACCAGGTACAGATACAAGGCCATGCAAACTGCAGCTTGGAGAATAGCTCTAATGGTTGCTCCAAAAGGAGATGGTGATGGTCCTTTCTCTGTATGGGCCCAAATCTGCAAAGTTAGGTTAAGAAAACTGAGAAAATTTTCACATCTATAATCAAGCATCTAGAAATAAGATGAAATCAAAGTACTTACACCCTTCCTTTCTGTCCACTCAAGATAGTCCTTCACTTCATACACTGGACCAGCAAAGTGGCTACCACAGCAGAGGCAATAACCAAAGTATTCAATCAGTGAAGGCAGCTTAATCAAACGGTATTTCTTCTGCGAATCCCGTAATTCTTTCTCCTTCAATAACCCATCATTGTAATTAATCGCACATGATATGACTTTCAGTGTTAATACCATCAATGCTCCTAAAATTTGAACACGAGAATTCACCATTAACAAGTATAACAATGCAACAGAAGATTAATACAAGAAAACAATTCAATTCCCACAACCTCTGAGCCCCCTCTTTCAACAGAGAAATCCAAGACTGTTGAAAAACCTTAAGCTGCACTTACCAGTAGCATCAATGCCTCCTTCCTTCCATGCATCTCCACTCATGTAATATACATGGCTACAAATGCACAACAACAGTCAAGATTTCTGAAATAAAAAGGTCCTATTTTATTTTGTTCCTGAGTATATCATACTTAATTATCTCAAAGAACATCCTTAAAAGGAGAATCCTAGAAGCACAAATCCAAAAATTAAAAATAAAACGAAAGGAACAAATTACTTGCATTATGCAGCTCAATAAAAGAAACGTAAAAATAGTAGTAATGCAAAACTGATCTATACCGAAGTCGAAGGCACCCTCAAATATAGCTCAGACATTCTCTAGCTAAAAATGGATTAAAACTAGTTCCATGCGAAAGAGAAAAAAGAACGTGCCTTTTGATATTTAGAATAAAGACATGCGACAAACAGCTCGCGAAGTATTCAGTTAGGACAAATGAATTCGAATGCAAATCTAAATTAACCAAAAGGAAAATCAGAGAAAACAAAAATCTCATAAATAAAGCTGACAACTTGAGTTAATGCAATAAGAATAAGTCAAGTTCACGAACCAACAATAACCATTGGACACCGGTAAAAAATTCAAAATTCAATTAATAAACCCGAAAAGAGCATAGTTTCAAAACAAACTTAAAGAGTAATGAAACTGGTTAATAAAGCAGATCAAGAACGAACCAACCAATAAGATAGCCGAATCCCAAGATGAAAGTGAGGACTCCACAATATGGGCGAAACAGAACCATGGAAGCATAACCCAACAACATTGGAACCAAGAAGTGAAGATTCGAAGAGAAGCCAAAGGAAAGATACGAGAGAATAGCCCCAGAACCAGCAGCATATATATGTTTACCGATTGAACTCGGGACAAAACGGTGAAGAAAGCCCACCGGAATCGTGGCGACGAAGCAAAGAAGGAAGCGAAGCACCGGGACAGAGACCCCGATCGCAACGGCCATGGAATTCATGTCCAAATCCATGGTGAGTCGCGAGTGATTGTGATGGGGCTGGATCAACTCGGACGAGTTCGGGATGGGCAACAGAAGTTTTGTTAGTTAGAGTTTCAGAGACTGACGCTTCTGTAATCTGTAGTGGCTATTTAAGAGCGGGGTCCAAATACGAAACCTCTCTTTTTCAATCCCTTAACTATATAATTCAAAATAACTAAATAAAAAAGCAATTGGAGGTTGGAACAGCATTAGTGAGTTGGGGATATCGAGGATATCCAATCTCGACATCATCGATCTGATGTATTACTATCTTCTTGTTAATATTGTTGGACGTTCGGTGTATGAGTATACTTGCAAAGTCACATCTTCTAGTTTGCCCATATCTCTGCCTTCAACTGCCAAGCTTATCTAACGTTAACTAGTTTGTGTTTGCGTTTGTACGTTGTACCAAGATTTGGTCCGTCCTCTCTTTTGGGGAGATATTCGGACCATTTTTTATCGTCACGTGTTACGACACTCTTAATTTTAAATAACCTAAGAGTTATTCGTATTATACAAAAATATTTAAATCAACCTAAAATCATTCCAACTTAATAAAAATTTTAAATAGTAAATTATATTGAATATCCTTAATATTTCTTAAGATTTTTTTAATTTTGAAAATTTTGAAAAATTGAAAAATTATAAAAGTATCCAATTGTCACCAAATTTTGTAGGATGCCTATAACTTTTTTTTGAACAGTGTTACAATGAGATATAAATATATATTTTTCATAGGTCTTCATATGTTGTGTTACAAAATAAAAATTGAGATATATTTGATATATTGCTAAATGGTTAGAGTATTTAAAATAATTTAATCAATTTTAAAATAAATGGATTTGTTATACATCTTTTAACTCATCATAGTTTTAGTAAGAAAATTTTAGAAAATTTTTATTTTTCTAAAAGGATAACATTATGAAATTCTCATATAAAGGATTTATACAAGAAAATAAATATATGAAGATTTAGAAAAAAAAACATAAGAACACAAAAGGTTATTATGGAGAAATATTAATTTATTCTCTACATATAAGATTAAGTTAGAATCACAAACAAATTATATGTATCATACTAATAAAAAAACAAAAAACTTGAGAATTTCAAAAGATATAAAAGATTCAATACGTTAAATTTATGTATATTACGAGCATATGAAAGTTTATGATAAGTGCATTACTTCATTTGACCATATTATTGGCAAACCTATCTTATTTTGTTAATATTTCTGTGTATTCATATTAATAGCAATTATTATGCATTGTTTTAAGTTAATATAAAACAACTTAGTATCTTTTATTAAAAAAATAGCCTGTTAATTGTCACTCAATTAATTAAAAGTGGATCATAAAAAAGATACAAAATTATATATGCAATTAATTGGTAGATCAAACCAAAGCATTAATCTTAAAACTATTTTAATCTTTATCATGACTTATCATCAAGGTTAGCTTTGACTCTCTGAAAAGTTAGACCCTAACAAGCACTTCAGTCACAAATGCAATTACAAAGTTCTTCAACAAGGGTAAAATGCTATAAGAGGTGAACATAATTTATATATGCCTAATCTTTAATATTCCTAACTTTCAAGCCTGACTAATTTTAGACTTATTTGTTATTCCAATGTCATCTCAAAACTACTTGTTTTTAGGATCCAATTGATCTTGTAATAGCTCATAAACCCCTTTCAAAGTACATTTATAAAGATTCAAAGTATTAAGGATAATATT
The DNA here is from genome assembly GCA_027563515.1 of Erythroxylum platyclados. Classification (NCBI taxonomy): domain Eukaryota; kingdom Viridiplantae; phylum Streptophyta; class Magnoliopsida; order Malpighiales; family Erythroxylaceae; genus Erythroxylum; species Erythroxylum platyclados. The sequence continues at coordinate 18,995,343 of JAOQMM010000172.1, read as the reverse complement.
CTTATAACTCAGGAGTTAGTTAAGAATTACCATAAGAAAAAGGAGGTTAAGAGTTGTCGTCAAGATTAACTTCCATAAAGCTTTTGATTAAATCAATTAGAAATTCATCTTTAGCATCCTAGAAGCTTGATTATTCCATAATAAATTCCTTGTTTAGTTGAACCAACATGTGACAAGCCACTCCTGCAACATCCTTATCAATGGTGAACTAATCGAGATCTTTAAAGGATTATAAGGACTTAAACAATGTTATCCCTTACCCCCTATTTGTTCACCATTTGTACTGAATCATTTATATGAATTATAGCCAATTATTAGGAATTTTAGATTCTACTTTAAATGTGATAAACTAAGAATCTTTAATCTTTGTGATAAACTAAAGATCTTCAATTTTTTCATTTGGTAATGATCTTCTTTTGGTTTGTGGTACTAATACATATTCTATCAAAGTATTTATAGAATTCATAGTTGAATTCAAAAGGATCTTAAGCCTTTCTACTAACCCACAAAAGGCTACTTTTATATTTCCATGGCTCTCTATAAATAGCTAACCAAATATCCCTACTAATAGGTTTCAAATAGGAGCATCTCCCTTTTAAGTACCTGAGCATTTCAATAACCATAAAGAGATTACCATAGTTGTATTGTCAATCTCTCCTTGACTCTATTCATCAGAGGATAGTTAGTTGGTAGAACATTTTCTTGACTTTGTAGGAAGATTGCAATTGATTATTTATGTTATTAAAAATTTATATATCTGTTAGAGCTCTCACTTGCATTTATCTCTTGATCTAATCAAATTTGTTGAGAAGATGATGAAAACATTTCTCTAGACTAGAAAAGTAACAATGTGTATTGGGCTAAAGGAAATGGTAAATTTTATGTATGCCTAAAGTTGAAGGAGGATTAGGAGTTATTTCTACTCATGCTATTAATAAAGTTCTACTCTATAAAAAGACTATAAAAACTGCTAACTAATAAAGAAATCCTATAGGTCTAATAGATTCATACCCATTTCCTCAAAGGAGAGAGCATCTAGAAGATTAACTTGTTGGAGTTTAAAATAGATGCTTGCTTTAAGGGATTAGGTTTCAAATAATTTCAAAGGAAAAATAAGCAATAGTAA
>JAOQMM010000172.1:18980193-18994117 GCA_027563515.1 Erythroxylum platyclados | reverse complement strand
TATTGATAATAAACTTTTTATATTATTAAAAATTATTATTTTATGTTATAAACTTTTTATGATAATAAACTAAGTAATAATTCTTAATTCTTAATTTTCTATTTTCTATTTTCTTTTCCTATTTATAATTAAATAAAATTAATTATAATTTTAATGTTAATGATAACAGCTATTGAATGAAGATTTTATTAGCCTGAACTTTATTGGGTTAATTACCAGAAACAACCCAAACTTTCGTCAATTTTTTAATTATAGCTCGAACTTTAAAAAATAGCAATAAAATGCCCAAACTTTCAATTTTTTTCAATTCTAGCCCAAACTTAAAAAGTAGCAATAAAATATTCAAACTTTCAATTTTCTTCAATTCTAGTTTGATACTATATGTTGTTCTCCCTCAGCTCTCAGCTCTTTATTTTCAGTTTGTTCTTCTAATGCCCCAAACTACTCTTGTATCAGTAAGCTCTTTGGTTTTAATTCATTCTCCTGATGCCCTTAGTGTGAGGACATTAGGGCTATGTAATCTAAAAATCGAAGGCTGAGGGCATCTAGAAAACAAACTAAAAACGAAGGGAAAAACTGAAATCAAAACGTAAGGTCGTTGAGGTTGTGTAATCTGATTTAAGTTATTTTTAAATAACGACTTCTTTTTAGTTAGGTGATTAAACGACGTCGTTTTATTAATCTTCATTTGTTGTGTTAATTTTGGATGACGTGTATTAATAGTTAAGGTTTCTGAAATACATGGTAAGTCACGTTAACAAACTTAACGGAAACACTATTGTTAGGTTAGAATTGAAAAATTTTATTAAAATTTGAGCATTTTATTGCTACTTTTTAAAATTCAGGTTATAATTGAAAAAAATTGAAAATTTGAGTATTTTATTGTTACTTTTTAAAGTTCAGGCTATAATTAAAAAATTGACAAAATTTTAAGCTTTTTTTAATAATTAACCCTATTTTATTTATATTGTATATATTTGTTATAAAATAGTCTCTTTATTATGTAAAAATAAGATTGCGTACTATTAAACCTCCCCCGACTTTGCACTTTAGTGGGATTCTCACTTAATGTTGTTATATTTGTCATAAAACAAAAAAGATAAGAATAGGATTTGAAAATTTTAAAATAAATTAGATAAAGGCAAATATTATCTTTTGGATTAGGCCCAATATAAACTTAAAAAATTCTAAAAAATCTTTAACCGTGCTTTAACGTCATCCGACTGGCCCAATTTACGTAATTCCCTCTAGCACGAATGCACGATCTCTTAATTTGAACTGTAATCTTGAAACAATAATCATGGTACCGATATGTGCAATTATGAGAAGGTGAAGATAGAAGTATTACTTTAAACAACTAGAAACCCCATACGTTAAACCCTTCCCGATGACTGATTTCATTTTTCAGTTATCGAGTCGAACAACTTTGAATCCCCTAAATTTAATTGAGTTTCCAAGTTTCAAGGAGATCAAAATAAATAAAGAAACAAGACAAAAAACAGTTAATACTTACAAAATTGAGCATATATGCATTGCTTGTACACAAATATACAAGACTAACCAGCTACCATTGTCTTCTCCTTTATCTTGAAGATGTCCTACAGGCTACAAACTAGTATAGGTTAGGAGCAAGACAGTTCAAAAATGCTTTAGCCTTTCTCTATACTTACAAGGATAAACTATTACACAGTCCAAACAAAGGCCCCCTTTAGTGTGAGTGCAATCAATCTGTGTCAAAGAAAATTTAAGCTTTGTTGATGAAGTGGTACCGTCAACAATAAAGTCCCCAACATGGTAGAGATTCCATTTTCCAGGATCATCCAACAAACATTTGGACGACTTGTACTGGCCATCTGAAGTCCATAGCTGGAACTGAACAGGTTTTATGTTCCAACCATGGACATGTTCGGTATTGCAGATCCGGCGACCGAATCTTTTTGCGGCCCTTCCCAATTGCAGTCTGAAGAATAGGCTATAACTTCCTGCTGGAAATGGGAACTCAAGCTGTCCATCAACCTCAAGCCACCAGGTTTGCTGAAGATATGCAACAGATAAGAATCTGCACACGAAAAAATGGATACTAAAGTCAATTCCAGCATAAAATTATCCAACATATATAAAACTTCATAGCACCTCATTTGGCAATAGAAATCCAATTTGAGCTCCATTTTAAACATACCATGGATCTTTGTTTATCCAATATTAGGAAAAAAATGATAATTGAGTTGAAAAAACTATGGCTAGCAGGGAACGAGAAGCAATCAAATAATGGGGCAATATGAAGAGAATTATCTCATGACAATATTATGAAGCATGAAATTTGTCTGCCACAGATATACACAAATATCCCAATAATACATTATTCATCTTTAACGATTGCATGTTTGAAAGTGTTCAAGTTAACTGACTCGCTAAGTCAAATCCCCATAGTTCATGTAGCTTACAAAATTTAGTGACATAAACAGTTTGTTTAGTCTTTACAAGTAGTCCCATAAACAGATATAAAAGAAGAAAGGTAGCAGGCAGCTAATTTCTAATGGAAATAAGTCACGCTTGAGCTATGAGGCAAAATAGCTCAACAGGAGGGTGGTAAATCAGAAATTCACCAGGTGATAACAGCAGGATCATTAGCGAGGGGTAATAGGATAAGTTGTTACTTGTAATGAGTTGTAACTATCATACAACACAAGTCAACATGAACAGTAAGAAATCCAAGTTGTTGGGTCGAGAACAAACTCAAAAGCTTGAAATAATCCAGACATGTTATTTCTGGAAAATTTGAGCTTCAGAGAGTCAATAAGAACTATTCATGGTCTAAGTTCCTATTTTGAGTTCTGCTGCCTCCAAGTGCACAGCAAAAAGACAGAGATGTAAAACGACGCCATCATCAATGGATTCCCCACATATTTATATATAACGCACCCAGATACATGATTCATCACATGGACAGGTAAAGGATGATAACAAAGAACCTACTCTTTGAAGTATTTCGGCAAGAAAAATGTCCCGTACAACTTGAACTTGATCAGCCAATCTAAGAAACACATCCCAACATTCCTCATGAAATATACTATTAAATAAATTGGAGCAAAAGGCTTCCATTAATTCTCACCTAGATTCCTCAGTAGGTATATGATTCCAATATCTTCTATCATCAATCCCAGTTATTGTTAATCCCTTAAACGATATAGATAAGAAGACACCACCTGTACGTTTGTCTAGCCACGCTTTCTGCACAAAACCCAAATCTCAAACTCGTCAATAAAACACCAAAGTCTCGAAATTGAGCTTCTAACAAAGTCAGAACCATATTGCCCTCGTCAGAAAGAATCAGTATCCTAGAGGTTCTCTGCGTATAATTTTACTAGATCATTAAACTCTATATAAAGGTTGAAAGCAAAATGGTGGCATCCTTCGGTTGCATCTTTCGCCTTCTATGTGGCAGGCAATAGTAAAAATTATTTCCATTATAGCTGATATTATATATGAGCGTTACAAGAAGCTTAACACACACAAAAATTGACAAAAGAGTTCCATTAGCATCTCTCCTAGTGTATGTACTAAACCCACGACTGGTAACTGCAAATAACTTGGGGCACAAGAAATCCCAAATTCGATTCTAATAAATAACAAACAACAGTCACGGAGACCAAAGGAAAAGATCATACCTTGGTACCACCATCGAAACAGTTGGGTCTACACAGTTTGGTATAAATCTCCCTTTTACTCAATTTTCTGGGGGAACAACCCCCAGAAACCTTTTCCATGATAGCTTCATAATTTTCAGGCAATTTTGATTCCCACACAAAATCAGCCCACGAAGCGCCGCGAAAAGCTCTGTTTAGCGTGGCCAATTTGCAGATCTCTACAGGGTCTAAATAACTCATAATTGAAGCCACACAGCTCTCAGGCAAGTCACCCAGACTTGGTTTTGGTACCGGTGACTGTAAACCAGAACACCCATAAAGGGAACAAGTACTCGGGTCTGTGAAAACTGAAGAGAGATTCGCACCCATGAAGAGAAAACAGAAAAGGAAAACGGGGAAGAAAGAGGGAACTGAAACAGAGTTACTAAGAAAGTTAGAATTGAGCAGAGCAGCTAAGGCAAGAGAGAAGGACAAGAGCGAAGAAAGATGACAGAAAGTACGAAAGAGGAGGGGTTACGGGGTATTTGTTGAGAAACGTGTACACGGTACACCCCCATTAAGGCTATTTGCTGGTTTTGCTCTAGTTTATCTGTTTGTTTGATGGGAAAATAAACACAAGAGGGAAAAAAAGTATAGGAAAAACAAACAGAAAATTGTTCTGATTTTGACGGACAATAGAGTGTCTGTATATGACATTTTAATTAATTAAAAATGAAAACTAAATTAGCAAGAGCGAATCCGAAAAGCTGATAACTGCGATTATCCGGCAGCTTTTAGTAGTGGGGGACAAACTTGTCTTTGAACAACGTTGGATAGCTTAAAGAGTGGAAGTCAATTTCATATCAAGAGAGGGACCATAACATCACATAACACGAAAATATCCACTTCCTAAAAATACAAAAGAAAGATTACGAAGATTACGAATCTTTTTTTTTTTTTACTTTTTAAGGCAGTTTTTTATATTGAGTACGTTAGACAAAATAATAAGAAGAGAATTAATTTAGCTTAATTTAAAGTTAAATAGTTGATAAAGATAATTAAGTTTGTCACCTAATTTTAAGTCTTTGATTATTAATTAGTTTATTCAAATTCATAATTTATAAATTATTGTTATAGTTGATAATATATTTAATATGGATATAAAAATAATTATTATGAATTTTATCAATAAAAAATAATTCACTTAAAACTAATTAAAGTCTTTATTTATTCTTTAAGAAAAGAGAAAGACAAAAACAATAAGCAACACGATTTTGAACTTTTAATGTGTACGAATTGACAAATTACCGAAGCATTTGTGCTTTACAAGGACACTTCAAAATCAGCATTATTCGACTTCAAAGCCATAGATAGATGACATGATCGTGTCCAAAACACTTAAAAATCTCCTTGATATTTTCTTATTCTTAATTCACAACCATAAACCTTGACATTAAATAACGAATAAGTTGGCAAATGGTTTTGTCGATCTTTCTTCAGATACTCATACCACGAAGACCCATTTCCTTGGTTTATACCAACATATGTATAGTAGATTAAAAAAATTGTAAACCAAGGAAAACCTTCCAAGTAAGCTAAGAGTACAGCCAGCTCGCCGTGTGTCTGACGCAGCACGATAGGTCAAAGACAATTCGCGGCTACAGCCACATTGAAACACCTGTAATTTCATGGACCATTGTATAAGGCACCAACTCAGTTGGTTAACAATGGGGGTCGGCCACTTGTAGTGGTGCTCGATTGTTTGCGACTGGCCGCCCTTATTAATAATAACCATTCAATTGATTATCTTAATAATCGTCGGCTTTAGGGTTATAGTTATTTGTGGCTAAAAGGATGATGATTAGGGATGTCTTGGCTAGCTGTCGTCGATATTAGAGTGCAATATTCGTTAGTTAGGGTTAAATACCACAAATGATAACTAGGAACTGGCCTTAATTAACAAGATATTCTCGATATACGTAACCGGTTTCTAATTAACATTCCCATTCCATGATGAAGGTATGCTTAGTTTATTTTGGAGAATGATAATAAGAATTGTACTGAAAATAGATATATATAAAAGTACTTTACATTTAATTATAATATATTACTGAGTATCTTTTTTTATTCATTACCTATTCCTTTCTTTCCGTACCAACTAACCAAGTATTCTATCATTATTTTATTGTATATGTATAATCAATTACCTCGATTAATCCCCCATACTCGTTAGGCATAGCCGTATAGTTAGCTTCTCTTATATTTATGATCCAAGTAATTTCTATCCATTGTTGTCAATGTCAAGATGAAATTTCCACCAGAATTATTATGATGATAATCTGTTAATAAGTTCTAGGTTGCGCGTAATAACTCTTCGGTAGAATTGTCTCTTTTGATAATTGGTCTTAAAGATAATATCACCGATAACATGGCTAGGTGAATTTGAACACGATTGACTAGGTGAATCAGAAGGTGAAGATGTAAGCCACGAGAAGGTAGCAAAGGGTTACATTCCAATACTGTGATTCAATGTACTCAAATGAATGATAATGTAAAAAAATGTAAAGTATGATGTGAAATGATCAATATTAAATTGGTGTTGCAATTAATTATGGTGAATGGATTTAACAAAATATTGCAGTATCAATCATAATGTTAAAGCTAACGCAATTCACCTACTATAAGTAAAAACTAATGGTTTCTCCAAAACTTTTTACAAAACTTCATTATCATCATCATTATCATCACCCAGTTGAAGTCTCACTGAATCGCAGAGACTAAAAAAGTCCGATAGTACGCAGATTACCGTAATATATATTAAAATGTTGTTAACTATATTTTATTTCCACAACAGATGCATTAAACATACTGTTGTCTTTGACTTTTTCACATTCGACACCATGCCAATTTTATAATATTGCTCTACAAAAAGGGATAATTTACAAGTTGTAGCGAATAGGTCATTTTCCAAGTTATTCAGGTCATAATCTAGATGCCAGTTGTATGGAAAACTAGATTAGCTTTGTTTCAAAGCAACTTGCTGTAAATTTGGGGGCCAAAGCCATGAAATGAACCTGCTCCCGGGAAGTCTGGCCAATCTTGTGTGTGGTCTCTTAAGGGCAAGTTGGCTGAAATGACTAATGACAACGTAATTGTTTCAATCTCAAAAACAAATCTCTGGTCAATAGAGCAATTGTTATAGATTTTAGCAAGAGAAAAATGAAGACTTTCGGTTGGGATGGCTCAGTTTTTAATGAAGACTTTCAGTTGGGATGGCTCAGTTTTTATCACATTCACACGTTTTGATCACCCCAAAATGTAGTTTATTAACATGTCTCTTTACTTTAATCCAGCGACAGGAAAGGAAAGTTGAAATATACAGTAAACTTGAGAAATTAAACAGCTCACAAATTTAGCTGTTCTGATAGTTAAAGGACTGTTTTTTTTTTCTCACGGCTAAAAAGAAAAAGAATGAAAGGGTGCAGAGACTATGAGGATGTTCAAGAACGAATTAGTTTACGCTGAATATTAATATATTCGATCGTTAATTAGTATAACAAGCTTTGAGATAAAAATTGATGATTCATGCCTTCAATAGCTCCAACTTGCCTCGAGGAATTAATATTGATACTGTCCGTTTGAATGGCATTTCAACTTTGATGAATTCGGTACTCCATAAATTAAGGACTCGCTTTTCGGGTACCCTATAATCCATTGATCACTTCAAATCTCAGGACGACTTCTTCAAAGTTCCGAGAGAACCTGAGGCTTCAAAAATAGGTAGGTGGTTTCTTGGAAAGCAAGCCACTAGAAAGAAAACCATGGGCAGAAGGGTGGATCTACAAAGGGTCCGAAGAGTTCCTCATTCTTAGTTGCGTAGCTTCATTGGTTTTGCAAAGGAATATCTTTGCTGCTCATGATTTGGTTGTTTATGACGAATTTCATGACCAAAAGTCAGATATATTTCTTTCAAGAAATAACAAATTTATGTTAATATCTAACCTAATTTAGTGATGACAAAACGTTCTACTCAACAGTATCACCTGCCTAAGTTTCGCATGGACGTAGTTGGTGAAATTTCTTTCCCTCTATGCTTACTGTCACCACTCTTCTCTTAGAAAGTAAGAGAATGAATGAGTTTGGGTTGCACCATACTATTGGTTCTTCCAAAACTCGCTAAGTCAAGAAAAAATTAAAAATAAATAATACTATCAAATTACAGTATAATTGAAACCAACATCATTGCTACTCCCATGTAGATACTTGTTACCTTGCAATACTATATAATACCAGTGTAATAACCAAGTTCAATGGACGCCATATCCTGAGAAATATTTTATAGGTACGCATATGAACCCACCCGCACTAAGATGTAATTTACTTTTAATGGCTGCCAACGTAAGGAATGTAACCCTACCTCAAATAAAATATAAGAGTTCGCTCTTTTGTTATTGGTTTGCAAGAAAAGTTTTTTGTTCTTGTACAGATCGAAGATGATGTCATTGAAAAAGGAAATATTCTAGACAGTTTTTTGATGCATGATATCTCACTAGCAGACGAAAGCAATCCGAAGCTTTGAGGATGACAAGAATGGAATTTGTAGGGTTACAGAGCAAGAAGACAAAGGAGTATGATTTTCACTTTACTATGATATTTTCTTTTTGAGATGTAGACATTATCGGTAATTAGAGGATAGTGGTTATGCTATAATGCTTGCTCTACGAGTGTCAAAATGCAATCCAACAAGACCTGGAGCTTAGCGAGGTCTGTGATTGATGAGTTTTCTTGGTCCCTATCTTCTTGGATCCATCTGTCCAAACCTTAAATTAAACTACTTGCGTCTGTAAATGGGATTTCACTTCTACGTTTTTTAGATACAACTTTTATGAGTAATATCTATGAAATCCCAATTAGAAAAGGCAACATAAGCCAATTCGTTCAAAACTGCAATTATTGTTATTTCATGATAATTCAGTGTAGGAGTTTCTGAATCTAAAAGAATCAAGTTAAAGTTTTTGAATTAGACATTGCTGATTATATTGCAATTGGGAATTAATGTAGTAATTGTAAAAATAGTTGTAAATAATGCAAATAAAATTATAAAAAAGATTGTTATCTCAACTGCTATCCAACTTTACAAATTTATGTAAATGGACTGAAAATCTTTTGGACACAAAACATTTCTTTTTTTGACAATACGGAGAATATAATTGACACCATGGCAGCATTGTTCACCATGGTAATGTCATGAACAATTTCGTGTACAATGCTAATGTGGTATTGATCATGCTGTATTTTCATATTTTGTTTTTTTTCCTAGGGTGTCATTGGCTTTAACACTTGTAGAAGAGCAAAATAGACATAGAATCAGTTATTATTAATTAGGTTTTAATATCTATGATTAGGGTAAAAGATTAAGAGCTCTCTTGTAGTTTAAATAACTTTAAAAAAAACTCTCAAATTTTAAAATTCTTAAAAAATTCTTCGTAATTTTCAATTTTCGAAAAAAACTCCTCCTAAATTTTCATTAAAAATAACGGTAAAATACACGTGACATGAATATCATATGTAGACTAATCAAATGTTACTAATATGATGACTCAACCTAGCTCTTAAATTCAAAACGAACTAATTAATAGAATTCATGTCAAGAAGATCCAAAACAGAAGTATTACATCTCTTAAGAAGATTAACATAATATTACAGGGAAAGAAAGAGTAATCTACACTTGGTTTTTATTGATTTAGAGAAGACTTATGACATGATACCTAATGAGATCTTGTGGAGGTTTTTAGAGGCTATAGGAGTTTCTTTGTCTTATATACGGGTTATTAGAGATATGTATGAAGGGGTAAAGACTAGAGTAAGGATGATTGGAGGAGATACAAAAAAAAATTTTTTATTGATATTGGGCTACAGTAAGGCTTCTTATTTAGGGATGGCAATGGGCTAGGCTGGGTCAGGCTCGTGCGAGGCCGACCCCGGCCGGCCTATGAACTGGGCAGCCTGTGGCCCACGCGAGCAGGTGATTGTCGGCTCGTCTACCTTTTTTTAAAAATTTTTTAACAAAATGGCGTCATTTTGCACATTAGAGGCAGGCGACGGGCCGGCCGATGCCTAGCTCGTGGCCTGGACAGGCCAACAAGTCTTGGTCCGCAGCCCAGCCAAACGCGGCCTAGGCCAAAAATGTCATCCATATTCTCATTAAGCCCTTTTTTATTTGCAGTAGTGATGGATGGGCTCACCAAGAATATTAAAGGGATATGCCTTTGTGTATGTTGTTTACTAACGATATTGTCTTAGTGGATAAAACAAAAGAGGGTGTCAAAGTCAAGATAGAACCTCAAAGGGATACGTTAGAGTTAAGGGGTTTTAAATTGAGCAGAACTAAGATTGAGTATTTAGAGTACATCTTTTCAGGTCATAGGGTGGATCTCGATGTGGAGGTGAAGATCAGTTTAGAAGTTACATCACGGAAAGTGTGTTTTAAGTACCTAATGTCTATCATTTAAAGCAATAGAGAGATCGATGAAGACATAGTCTGTTGTATTAGATCTAGATGACTTAAATAGATAAGTGCATCAAGAGTTTTGAGTGAAAAGAAGATACCACTCAAGTTCAAAAGTAAATTCTATCGTTTAGCGATTAGGCAAGCTATGCTATATAGGGTAGAGTGTTGGCCCATCAAACAAGTATAGAGTTATCAACTAATGTTGACAGAGATAAGGATGCTCCATTAAATGTGTAACCTTATTAGAAGAGGTAAGGTCAAAAATGTATTGGTAAGAGACAAATTAAATGTGGCTAGTATTAATGATAAATTAAGAGAGATGAGACTTAATTGATTTGAACATGTTAAAAGAAGACACCCTGATGTTCTAGTGAGAAGACACGAGAAAATAGTACTTAGAGATTGTAAGAGGAAAAAAGAAAAGCCTAGAAGAATTGAGGTGAAGTGATCAAAAATGATATCACTTTGCTAAAACTTACCGAAGACATGGCCCGCAATAGAAAATTTTGGCGTACTAGGATAGTGATAAAGGATCTCATGTAGAGAGGTCTTTATCATTTTCTTAAGTTCTCTAAATTTTTTCCTTTGAGTCATTCGTTTTATAGATCGCCTTAATAATTTTGATTAAGTAGTAATTCTCTCCTAGTTTTTTAGCCTAAGTAGTTTCTCTTTTCATTGTAATGACTAGCGTGATTTATTCTTGTATTTATCTCTTTTTGTCCTAGTTTGTATATTTATTTACGTATTTTATGTTGTATTGTTAATCTTTACCATGTTCTATAGGTATTGTATTATGTACTTTTAAATGTTCAGTTATACATATTTATTGATATTTTGTATTATTATTAATTTACACTACATATGGGTCTATCGAAAATAACTTCTTTACCATGTAAAGTTAAGGCTGCATACTATTAGACCTCCCTAGACCTCACATTTCAACGAGAATATATCTAGGTTTTGTTATTATTGTTGTTGTATATAACATTAATGGGAAGTATAGTTCAATTATCTAAATAAAACATTAATCATAGAATCTTAAGGACAAACCCTCAAAATAAAATATATACACATATATTTGAAGTATTTACTAAAATTGACATATTATAATTTTCTTCCTGAACAAATTAATTTCTTTCTTTAACCTTTTTTTTCCTATAAATGCTTTTGATGAATTATTTAGTATACAATTATCGTAAACCTTAATAGGCAGGAAAATGTCCAATTTATATTTCTATAATTTATTCTAATACATCTATCACATAATCAAGTGAACAGTCATGATTATTTAGCTAATTAATTCTTAATTGGACTTAAGCATAATTAGTAACTTAATGTTATGCTATATTATAACATTCTCTTACTTGGTATAATTATAAAATAATGATAAAATTAAACAACATAACTTCAAGTAAATAAAAATAAATCTTAAAATTTTAACACAAGTAACTTTGTATGATAAAACAACAAATATAAGTTAAAATTGTTACATATTATCTATGCAACATATATCCTTCTATATACTACAATATTTGTTACTCACTATTCTAGGTCCATAGACAATGATATAAACAAATTTCATTATGGTTTACATAGTATATCTAATAGACCTTTTTTAAATTAAAATATCAAACATAAATGTGTAAACTATTATAAAATAGAAAATCATTAATGCAGAATTAGAAACATATAAACGAGCATAGAGTGCCAGCATAATCCAAAAAAAATTCGTTCGACGATACAACGAAGACCCATTCTATAGACATGTTCGTTAAATATCTCTAGTTTTAAACCTTTAGTTAATAGATATGCTACCTTTGGATCAGTACTAATATCCTTGATAAACACTATCTGTTTTTAAACTTCCTCCTTAATTATAAACTACTTTAATTCCATATGTTTGGCATCTTTTGAATATTTATTGTTCTTAAAGGAAAAAAATGTTGTGAAATTATCATAATAAATATTCAGGGCCTTGGTAATAGTATCAATAACCCCACGTCCTAAAATGAAATTCCATAACCACAGTATATAAATTATGGCTTCAAAACATGTCACAAACTCTATTCTATAGTGGCTGACGTGATGATAGATAATTTATCACTCTTTGTAGCTTTCCAATATATAATTCCAAGGTTTCTTTGATATATGCCCAATATTTTGGCCATAAAATTGATATATAGTCTTGTACAAGTTTATAATTTATAAATATATTAAACTACCTACAACTAAAGCATAAGGAGTTGATTTCATCTTTTTTTCATTCTACATTATTCTTTGGATATTGAACAAGACTAAAATTTTCGCCTTTCTGAATAGGAACTATACCTATTGAATACTATATTAAAACTCTTTAGAATTCTTTTGATATAAACTTTCTGAGACAATCCCAATAGTCTTTACGATCTACCACAAAAAATTTCAATTTATATTACGTAAGATGCCTCTCTCATATTTTTCATCTCAAAATTATTAGAGAAAAAAATCTTTTGTCTCATGTACCATACCTAAATTATTAGCAGTAAGTAAGATATCATCAACATATGGAACTAAGAAAACAAAAACTTTTTCTCACGTAACATACTTAAATTATTAGTAACAAGTAAAATATCATCAACATATAGAACTAAGAAAACAAACTTACTCACACCAATATTTCTAACTAAGGTAGGTTCCAATTTGTGTTTTGATTATATACGAAATATATTTATTACTAATAAGTTTATTGTTTTGATGAAAACCAATAAAAGAACATAATGAATTCATAAACTCAAAAAGATAGCTTACGAATTTGATAAAGAGTAAGTTGAAGTTTATAACCATCAAAATGAATCTAAAAAAAAGAATACAAGAAGATTAAGGCTTATTAAGGTCATTCTTTAGTTTGTAATGTTAATTGTAATCTCATTTAATCACTTTGAAGTTCTAAAAGGCTCACCATACATAAACATTTCATTTCACTTTATTGCATAAGTCTTTCCATTCATTAAGAGGCATTGAAGTTTTTAGTTTTAATATGAAAGCCTTTTGACATTTGAAATAAACTTTAAGAAACATTTTGGGAAGTGATTAAATCATAATTGTACTAAAAATTTGAGTTTGAGCATTTAAAGTTGTAAAAATCATAGTTTTAGAGTGATTAGTCGACCTATATAGGTTAATAGTTGACCCATATAAGTTAAAGTTGTTAAATTTTGTAATGCCTGACTCTCTAAGTTTTTGTATTGGTCTGTAATTGGAGATACTACTGCATATTGATATACACATGGTTGTCTATGAGTTTAAGAATGTATTTGAATCCTTTTAGTATATATGCCAGTGATATATATAATGTTGTATGCCCTTATATAAACTTAGAGTTATCGGTATACGAAATCTCGGAGATTTCTGACAACTAAGCTTCTAAGTGCGTAAAACCTAGTCCATTGGATGGATATGGCCATGGTGGTTAAGTTAAATGTGTTCTAATGCCTTGGAGGTGATTAGGCATGATTTATAGACTTATTGGACACTTAGAAAGCTTAATTGGAAAAGTTGACGTACATAAGGGTTTATTTGCAAATCGTCAAAAGTTAAAGGACTTAAATGTAATTTTTTAATTCTTAGAGGACCAATACATAATTTTATAAAGTTGAGGGACTTATTTATGATTTTCAAAAGTCCGGGGACCAAAATGGAAATAAAATTTGTAGTCATTATTAAATTTTCGACTTGATTGCAAATTTAGGAAAAGTTTGGAGGGTATAATGGTAATTTCACATAAGCTAAGGGTAAGAAGGTAATTTTA
>JAOQMM010000172.1:18954715-18966022 GCA_027563515.1 Erythroxylum platyclados | reverse complement strand
AACTTTAATAGTGAGAAGTATTTCAAAAGAAACTTCTCTACTATCTGGTCTCATGTAGTAAGTGATGATCTAGGCAATGAATTTAACCATTCCTTTGCCCTACCCTTTAATGAAAACAGGAATAATCTCAATCTTATTGCATCATCATTGGCATAATTGACTTTAAAGTTGTCACAAATCTCCAGAAGGTTTGAGATATGTGCGTTGGGATCCTCATCTCATAATCTATCAAACTAAACGAATTATTGCACCATCTAAATAATATTTGTTTAGTCTCAAAATTGTTGGCATTAACAGTCTATTTTATAATGCTAGACTTTGCTCCCTTCAAGTCTAGTCTAGCATAAATAAACATAGTTCTTGGTTGGCCTACCATAGTTTTTGATTCTTTGGTATCAATCTGATCTTCCAAGTCCTCTATTTGCAGATCTAACCCAAACTCTCTAAGTCATGTTTTGCAGAGATTTCTTTGAGCTATTTTCTTAATCTCTAGGCCTTTGTCTACTAAGTTTGATGAATTATCTCGGGTCATAAACTAACCCCAAGATCTATTAAAAATGAGAAAATCAAAGGAACTATGTTTCCTCGGCATTTTGGATCCAAGAACATTCACTTCACCAGGTTTATTTCTGGATTCTGTGGTTATATTTTGCTGATATAAGGGTTATCATTTTTTAGTTTAATTGCAACTGATTTTTCCCACAGTGCAATTAGCAGATAATACAACAAATTAATGGATATAAAATTGGTACGGCAAAACCAAGCAGACAAATTTGCCCCAGCATCCAGTTGGAGTCAGTCTGGTGTGTAGTTATTATGCCTTCCCTCCTCATGTACTTTAGTTTGGTATCAAATTCTGATCATAACTTCAAAATTGTTTATAAAACTGTCAATCTTTTGTTAGATGTTTCAGTAAAATTCACGTCAGTAAATGTTGTTGAAACTGGAATTGCTAAAGGTGCATATCACTTAACAAATCCATTGCATCATTTCATATATAGTGACTATAATTTCAAGGTACATCCAACTCTAAGTAACAACCGTCAAAGAACTACATTGGACAATGGTAATGAGCTACAAAAGAATTTGTTCAATACATAAAGAATGAAAGAATAAACATAAGCTGACTCCAAATTCTACTGATCTTGCAAAGAACTGTATAAGTATGAGACTAATGTATTCAGAACAAAAGAATGAAAGAATGAAGTAGTAAGAAAAAGAAGCTTCTGCACCCATCACATCAGCTTGCCTGAGAAAAAGAGGATGAGCTCCCTGCGACATCTGTAGGCGCCCACGCTGAGATAGTATATAGAGATTGATCTAACCATCGTAGGGAAAGTCCTTCATTCTCACCTTGTTTATTCACACTGTAATTCTCACAGGAATACATTTTCAACAGCATTTGGCTTTGAAGCAATTCCCTCTCATTAATTACAATGTTCCTATATCCACCTTGCTCCATCAACTGCTTCCATCTCTCATAATTCTCATGCCTTTCAACCCTGTCACTCCCTTCACAAGCAATTATGTTCCTGATTTCCCGCCCAAACATCTCCTCTATTTTGATCCTAGCTGAGCTTTCCATCGGAAGGCTAGAATCTATGGAGTCAAATATGGCAGAGTAGTATTTCAAGGAATTGCATACTCTTGTTTCTAAATCAAGCCCATTGTGCTCAGCTTCTTGCTCTGCCAAAACTACTATCACAGGGTTTGTGCTTCGGATAAGTCCCAATAAATCCCTCAGTGCACCTCCACTTGCGTCATAAAGAGTCTTATGCATTTGGAAGATACAATTAATGGCCACACTTTCTCCTTCTTTCACATGAAGCATCCACAGTCTGACATCTTCTAGCCTGTCCACTACGGGATGAAACTCAAAAGGTAGGTTCAATGCCTCAGCAAACCTAGCAAGCCTGTCTCCTGTCTCGTTCAATTCTTGCTTGGACTCACCTATACCCGTGATTCTGACATGGCTCGGAGGATTGGCCCTCAAGGCCAGGCTCTGAAAAAAGCTAGGCCATTGAAGCCCTTGCTTGATGTCACAGTCTATAATGTGAACCCTATCTTTCCCTTCAAAGGCTCTCAACAACATTTCATTTGCTGTGAAATGAAGAAACTTGGGAATCGGGCTCACCTGATTAAGAAGCCTCAATGCAGTCCCAGAATCGTCGTCAACTCTATCAAATTCCCGAGGCGTGGTGATATGAAATATTTGAGGCCAAAACCTTGTAACTCGAAGAGCCAATGCCTCAGTGTAATAAGATGTAAGACGGCTAAAAGAAGACCCCCTTGGAGAAGCAAGCTCCCCCAGTCTCGAGATAAAATGATTGATCCCCGTAAAATTCCTGTTCCCAATTGCTTCAACACAGTCTGCGAGTAAACTTAGTAGCTCAAACCCGTTGCACTCTCCTTGGTGACCCTCCTGCTGTTCAGCCTCCACAGAACCTCCTTGTCGCTGAGGATGACTTCTAGAGCCGTTACCAACCTCCTGCTCCACAACATTCTCACTCAGCCGAAGGCCTAAGCTATGACTCTCTGATGAAGCACTTGAACCTGAGGCTTCCTGTACTGGCCTCTGGCTACTCGCTCCACCTTTATCACCAAGGTCAGTGATCTCAGTTACAACAGAATCCACCCATGGATTGTTAGACAATGGTAAAGGCGGTGAGATCACTTCACTTGGCACAAAACAGACCCTTTCCTCATCTCCTGAGCATGTCAATGAGAAAGGAACTTGGACTGGGTTTAGGCCTCTAGGCACCTCAAAACTCGATTGAAACCAGAAACTGTCATTCCCCAACAACCTATCACCACCTTCATGTTCGCTGCTCCTTTTTCTTTTAACCCTACTAGCGCAAGATTCATCAACTGTCCCCTGCTCGGCAAATCTCTTTAAGCTCTTACCTTTCTCCCAAAACTCATCTTTCATCGATTGAGTGCTTGTTTCCAAAGGTGGAAGGCGGATATGCCGCTTGATAGAGCAATTGCTGGTCTTGGATTCAACTGGCTTGTCCACAGAGAGGCCAACAGAAACAGGCCTAATAGGCTGTGAACGTGAGGACTCTTTGCGTGAGAAAGTAAATGGTAAGTCTAACCTCTGCGCGCTCATTGAAGGTAGCTGAAAATGGCAAGCTTGAAACTGTGCTGGTGACTCACTTCTCAATCTATGCCTAGGTGACAGCAATGTTGAACTAGAACACCCAGCCAACATCCTCTATACCTTCCAATTCTTCTTTTTCTTTCTGTATTCACCCACCCTGTTTCCTGATTATTTTTTGTTCCTATCTCTCTTTGTTTCAACAAAATGAAGTTCTAATTTATGAAAACTATAATTTGTTCTATGTATATCTTATGTATACGAGATAACTCTGCATGTACACGAAATTAGATGCACGTAAGAGAGACAAGACTAATGTGAGTGTGTGAATTTTCTTTTGTAAGGAATAGATGGAAACAACAGGAATCCGATGAATGATGACAAAAAAATAAAATAAAAGTAAAATAAACCTCAAACAGAAATTTTGTGAAGGTTATGTGTTCCTATAGAAATGCTTAGTATGGACTTTAATGAACATAAGAATTTGCTAACTCCCCACCCCAAAGAATGAAAGAATTCCAAAACCAATGAATTAAATACCTAGAAGAAAAGAATCATCGGACTCCAAATCGTTCAGCGCAAGCTCATTGTGAAAAAGCTGCAAACTTTCTCACACTCCATGAAGGGAAATGCAAAAACACACTCGCACAAGTTGGTGACCGAAATCATCAGCAATCTTTCGACCCAGATCAGCATTTGAAGGTTTCACCAAGTCCATGGGAGCTAAAAACGAAGAAAGTAAGAAACGAAAGCAAACCCAGAAATCCCACCTCTATAAACACATGCATGAACAAGTGATCAGTCAACAAAGACACACAGCAATGACATTCCAAAGAAAGAAAGAAACCATCAACCGTGCTAGAGTTGTGTTTTTATATTATTAAGCCTTTTGGTTCTTTCCTTTCCCTCTCTCCCTCTCTCTCTCTCTCTCAATCTCATAGTACTCCTACTACTATACTAAGACTCTACTAGTATAAACCTCCATTGCTGTCTCTGTCACTGCTTTTTCCTACTTTGTATACCCATTTGATTTTACCGGCACATGGGAAAAAAAAATGATGGCCGTGAAAAGTGGATTCCAGAAGAGTAAGGAAAAGCGGACGTCCTCGCCCTTTGATGTTGATCAGATGGTAGTGAAAGCAAGTCCAGATTACCGTTGGGAAATGTCGGAGAAATATGACCGTTGGGATCGGTGTACGGACGGGGATTTTATTCCACTTCGTCACGTGCCACGTAGAGATCACGTGCCTGTCCCCTGGAGGCCCTTCTATTTGACCGTTGCTCCTCCTTAAGGATATTAAGACACGTGGCGAACAATCAGCCGCCAGGTGATGAGCATGACTTTGAACAGTTGGGTCCAGTTTCGCGTGAGTTTGTGGTCAACTTGCCAGTGTAACCCACGATGGAGGCCTTATAGCTCATAAACACTTGTGTGCTTGTTCTTTCTAACGTTTGCCATTGACACTTTCACTAATACATTGTTCTGGTTAGGGAATGTTGCGCAACATAGATAAACGTCGATGGCACCACAAAAGTGAACAAAAAAAAAAGATAGGGTAGATTTACATGGCAGGTTGAATAGATACCATAAAAGCTTATTGGGTAGTAGAGCACTTTGTTTTTCTCTTAAACCAACTCGTTCAAGAGCCCCATGACAGCTAACGCTAATTTGAAACGTTTCCACCTGAAAAAATGTATCATGTTCTTTGTTGTTCTGAGTGAAACACCTGACAGCTACGCATCATACACACTCGACAAAGTTGCTTTCCAGGATGGACCATCTACAGTTCCTATTTATGAATGTCGATGCAAAATACAGCTAGTTAGAAGTTAGTATCATCGTCATCACCAACCCAGGATTCCATATCAACATACATAGCCCAAAAGCTCAAGTCCGGGTAATAATAGCTCCAAAGGAAGGCGGGGTAAAGCACGGAACAATTGCTAGCAGAGCAGTTCAGCAACTTACCGTTACGTCCTACCCTTCGAACGGAATACAGTAAAAGGTAACATAAGGAGTAACAAACACAAGTCACGTCACAAGATTGAAGGTCCTATTCATCTTTGTATCAAGAATGAATAGCAAGATATGTACATAAGAAACCATTCCGCACAAACAGTCTCAGCCCAACGCCTGACACAAATTCCAGCAACAATTCCATCTCCCCCATGTAACAGTAAAATTTTCACATATCCGTATGTAGAACAATTTGTTGAGACAGCATCAACTGAAACAGAATACCAGAGTGTAACATGTATGACCTTATATTAAAGTAGGCTTCAATAACTCCCAAATGTCTGTAATATATAGCTGGTTCCTACATCAACTCCAAGAACAAGGCTTCTTGTTTGCTTGTCAGACCAAGTTCATTTAGTGTCAGTCCACTCTCTCCATCACTGAAAAAGCACGCCTTAGTTATGGCCTCACCTGTTACATGACATAAAAGGTTCCAAATCAGATTACTGAAGCTTGTTCATTCACCTCAATCAAGATTTCTTCAAAACGTCTTTGCGAATTTATGGATAATGCAAAATCATTTTCATTCCAGCAAAAGGTAATTAAATGATCAGAGAATGTCCACAATAACAAGGATCATGAGTCTATTGGGAAAAGTAAGAAATTTGAGAAAAAGAAATTATCAATCTGTAAGTCCCAGGCTTTACGACTCTACCAATATCTATGAAGTCAAAAAGGGACTGCAAAGCCAGCCAAAGCACCTTGAGAGACAAGAGAGCAAAGGAGAACTGCCAAAGCAAGTTATTTTCTTTACTATAACTAACCTGTAAGTAGTTAGACTTCAGGAATCTTCTACCACGCCAGATTCCATCAGGCATCCGCACCAATAGTGTTACAGCATTCTCATCGTCAGATGCTGGGCCGTGAGGCAGAGAAGCTTCTTTTTCTGCCAATTGTCTCTCCAATTCCTGCAATAAAGAATCACAAATGCAGCCATATGAACCAAAATGTTAATACCATCTCATTATTATTGCCCCCTCCTATCCACAAAGAAGCAAGTAATAGTACAGGTAATCAACTTTCTTCGCATCGATGGCATTCTAGTCATAAGAACAGCATAAGAGAATAGATAAGCATGGACATTGACCAGTCTAACAAGTATCAAAACCAACGAACCCCTTCCCCTTCTCCCTTTCTTTTCATGTCTTTTAAAAGAAAGAACTGAAAGAGAACTAAATGGTGAACATCTCATAGCACAGAGTAACATCATGAAGTCAAGGAAAAAGCCATGATCTTGCCATTCAAGTTTGATGTATTTAACATTCATGAAGAAATGTTGAAGATGATGGTCTTCAAATCCTCCAAACTTGGACCCCACTCAAGGGGAACATTTATGTAATAACATGCTAAATCCTAAAAAATATAAATAAAAAAAAAAGAAGAAAAATCAATGGCCAACCCTTCCATATACTATTTCAAAAAGAGTATAAATTTGCCAATTATAAAAACGAGGAAGAACAAAATATACCTGCTCTTCCTCCACTTTCTTTCGGAATTCCTCCTCTTTTTCGAGTTTCCTCTTCAAGAGCAGTTTTTCTAGCCACTTCTTCCTGTAAACGACGAGCTTCAGCTTCCTCCAATGCCTTTATCTCTTTTTCTTGATCAGCTGCTAATGATTCAAGATACTCGCCATCCTGCATCCTCCATACATATACAAAAATTCATCAGACAACCAATTGATGGATTGAAGTTCAGCTCTCATTTTGCTTTTGAAGGGATAAAAAACTCAACCTGTTGTTCCCGGATCAAGCGCTGTGCTTGCAAAGAAGGTGAAGGAGTACAGGGTACATGACCTGCATAAGGAACCTCAGGTTGCATGAATTGATGTGGTGGAAAGTGAAAGCAGTAACTAGTCCCTTCAGGAATTCTACCAAACATTGCAGCCTCAAGCATCACTGCTTCATCATGCTCCTCGGAAGAGATTCCTTCCCACTTCAATTTGTTCATAAAGAAGCCAAGCATATTAGCTTGCACATAGAATCTTAAACTTTCTGCCTTGAAGGCAGAATATCCAGTTGCAATAATTAAATTAGTAATCTATAATGGGTAAATACCTTATCAGAAGTAAAGGCATTTCCATTGTGCTGGGGAGGACTGCCATTACAAATGGGACTTGATGCCAAACTATTCTTAACAACTCCAACATCTTTCGTCAACTCGAAATAGCCAGCTGTACACCATGATCTGTTCCTAAGAAGAGGCTGCTGCTCCACATCATCAACTTCATCTTGGATAGATGACCATCCAGTCTCCAACCTAAGTCAATTCCAATAAACATCAGATTTCTTCTTGTTCTAAACATGGAAATTTTACTTTAAGAGTAGCTTTATCGTTCGGTAATCAACAGTTAACATCATGGCAGCATATCTTAATTGTGTCAGCGTGTTTTTACAAATTTTGCCAGACATAGTTGTACCTTCCATTAGGCAATGATACTTTTCCCAATTCCATCTCTGCTGGCTTTATATGTCCAACTTCTGATACTCCAGCTTCTCCAATTCATTTACGCAATGCTTTCTCGTGCTCTGCTGTCTGGACTTGTTGCTGTTAGTAAGAGAACAAGGGATGATCTTGGCAGTACAGAAGTTGAAGGGCAAACCTTCAAAGATACTGAAACAGCATGTGCAATTTTGGCATCCTTCAGATGAGAGAGTGTTCCCTGGGTTCCAGAATCACTTATTTCCTGCTTCGTGAAAATTTATGATCAAGTTATGAAGCATGAAACAAAAGCAAATACAAAACAAAAGATGAAGAGATTTTATAATTTCCTAGACTAAACTACAGCCTCTAAAAATTCAGCTGGGTTAGTTTACCTAAGCTTCCCTCTTTGAAGCCTCAATGGCAGCTCGAATCATTTGTTCTTCTACGTCATTGCCATAATCTGACAAAGTATCAAATTCGGAAGCACTTGGCCTACTGTTTATATGAGGGGAATTACCACCAGACATTTCACCTTTATGTTCATTCCTCCGAGCAGCCTCTGCATTTAGACCAACTTGAGCTTCATCAGTTTCTTCTTCATCCTCAACTATGACGATCCCATGAACATCTGGGCCAACCGCGTGTTCATTTCCTGTTACATCCTCAATGACAGGAGCATGACCAAAACCGGTGGATGTATCACCACTTCCACCTTTGACTTCTATGGGTATCTGCCTCACCTCTCTTGGTTCTGAAACATAAGGTGCACGGTTGGTAAAACCTGAAGTCCCATCAAACAGACTCCTGTGAAATTGTGGGTCGAGAAGTGAGAATGAATTCATGATGCTTGCCCTCAGAGGAAAGTGATAAAGGATTTCTTCTAGGCAAGAGCTCTACTGGATCATCTATCTCCATGAAGTCATCTTGTGGAACAGCAACAGAAGATTCACTCTCACTGCAGCAAATAAAAATAAAATAAAACATTAATCCATAAAGTGCGGAAGGATAGATGCAGAGTATGTAACATTACCAAATAATACAACGCAGTTAAGAAAACGGGGGAAAATAAGGAACAGCATATAAAGATGTCATAAAACACTAACGTGGTTCTATCTCCTTCTGCGAAATGTGCATTCACAGCTGCATTGAGATCACCACTGTGCTCCTAGATGAAAGCAAGAGTAACATCAATTAGATGCACATTAAGTTGTTCAATATCACATAGATTTTAGAAATTTATTGTGAACTGAATTGGTTTCAAACTCAAAAGATGACATCTTTTTTTAACCAGATACAGCAAAATCAATCATAAGATGCATCCTCTACTAAAAGTAAATGCCACCGTTGCAATTTTCCAATCACAATGCTGTCAGGTACTCTCAAAAATTCAGAACAACTTCTTCAACTATGTCGAAAAGGAAAAGTGAAAAATGAAATAGTGCAGCAACAAGCAACCTAAACCCTAATTTCCAGCGATTAAAATAGTTTTGAAAAAGATCATGAAAGAAATGAAACTCGAGTTTTTGAATGGCCACAGGTGCATTGACACCTGTGATGCTCATGAACGTTTCGAGGGCTTCTTGATCAACCCTAGGCATTGTCTCTGAGAAAGAGAAATATCTAGGTAAGCAGGGTAGGTGTCTATTATGTTCTGTCTTGTGGAATATACCACGCTTCACTTTGCTTTGCTTTGCTTTGGAGTTGGATGGAATTGGAAGAGAGGAGAACATGGATTCGTGACTTGGCGGGTAAGTTAGGGGTATTTTTGGTCCTATAATTTTTTTTAGAATTTTCACTTAAACCTTCAAATCTCTCCAATGGATTTGCTTTTTTGTTATTGGGTTTACAATGTCTGATGTTTATGTTGGGGAATTCAATCGCTAAACCCAAAAATGTCACCTCTAAAGTCTTTCTTGTTATTACTATCACCCAATATCAGCAATCAACCAGTTGATAAGGGTAACATTCTCAGCTGCAAGCCGCTAAGAGTTCGAGTTCTCCTGCAAGTTGACGGTAAAAGCCATCTAATGGCTTTGAATCTGGTGCAAACTACGTGAAGCCACTGTTATGGAAGCAAAGGATGGAATCGGAGGAGCAAAGCACGCACTACCGGAAGAGGAAGGAGCACGACAGCGTCGGTTTTCGGCGATCCGCGGTGTCCGAGGTAGTCCTAATTCTGAGAATGATATACTGCTTGCTTCGTCTTAATTATTCAGTGATAATGTTGATATTAGCACACTCCTCTTCGATGCAGCGTCCTTTTTGTTATTGTATGTTACTGTCAGTGCTTACCTTATTCAAGCTGTTGCCCCGAATCTACAAGAGACATATAGCAGTAGTTAAAATCGTTTGATCTGGTTAATAAATCAAAATTTCAGGTGTTCCTTGTAACTTTATTTGCAATCCAAATAAAAGGAATGTTCTAGATATCTTTAGTCATAATGTAGTATTCGCCAGATCTGCTACCAAGAATCTGACTGGTATAATAAATGAGAGAAGTGATGATTCGAAGATCACTCAATTGACCAAATGAGTCATGTAGTAGATTAACATTCTCCAATGATATTCATCAATTGCACAGCATACGCAGATAGGTAAAGATTTCTGGCAGCTGTTGCTTCGAGGATGCTCGTGTTTGTGTTCATTCCCACTTTGATGTATGATTGTTCAAAAAATGTCAGTATCCTTCCCATGTACCCCAAGTATCTAACAAAATGCAATGTTGATGTTGCCTTCATATGTACTTACTTCAGGACATATTGCTGGTGTAGTGTATTTGTGGAATTCCTTTGCATTAGCCACTATCATGGGCTTGTCAACCCAGCCAATTGAAATCTAGTCACTCTATGGAGCTTGTAAAAGTAAGACGCCACCATCTTTACCAATGTACGAGTCTATGAGAAACTTATGGATTATATTCAAAATCAAAAGTTTTGCTTATCTATTTTTCCCTTTACTCATCAGGCTGTGTTGTTATTCAATGTATGTCTTAACTATTCTCAAATAAATCATTCAAATAACTATACTGGTTGTAATATTTCCTTCATTAGAAATCTACTTTGAGCTTCCTTCTCAAAAACTCATCTTCAGTATTCTTATATTAAGGCATTGATAAATAATTTCTTATGAGACTTCATTTGTTGCTTTCAGTATTTCTGCTTGTTCCTGTAACCAGATTTGCAACTTCTGAGTTTCTTCTTTAAATGGCTAGACTCTGCTTTTGGAATGCATAAACTTCCCACCGTCAATCATATAGCTTGTTAAGCCTGTTGGCAGATGGAAGTTATCTGGGTTTCAAATAATTCCCATACTAACTTCAGCTGATGTTCTCTTATGTGATTTTTTTGCCACTAAATTCGTTTACTTTAATCTTCCTTGCTTTTGAAGCTTAGGTGCTAAAATTTCCCTTATTAAGAATGCTTGACTATGGACACTTATTTTTTCAACTATTGTCCATTTTTCTTTTGATCCCCAGGAGATATTCCTCTAACAAAGTTGGATGGCTACACTCTTGTCTCTTTATCCTGCAATTCTGATTCCAGTAAATAGCCACCTTTCTGGTTGTTAAAGTCTTGTTCACTAGAAGTTTAGACCTTGAAATGCATGAAATATGTTATTGAAGTTCTTTCCAATTAATATTTTCTCTAGATATGGTAGTTATTATTTGCGTTTTCTATTAGGTGATACTTGGATAATGTCCAGATACTCCCCCTACAAATTATTCCTGCAGAAAGGATGTGGTGAAAGAAAATGTGCACCGAGGAGGCCCCTA
>JAOQMM010000172.1:18866025-18876095 GCA_027563515.1 Erythroxylum platyclados | reverse complement strand
CCACCACCAAGCTTGGGACCTTTCGGTGCAGCCCCTTTAGGCACACTCTTGGACTGCGTCTTCTGCGCCTTGGCCATTACCTCTGCTTTCTTTGCCTTCTTTTCATCCTTAGTCTTCTTGATTCTCTCCTTAATTTCACTGCAACGGCATGCACTCATTAATATGAGCAAAGCAAAATAACAGATATATTTGAACATCTTACATTCAAGCTGAAGTATCAAAACCAAAATCAATAAAGATAACAAGTAAATGTACCGCAGAGCAGCCTCACGAGCAGCATCTCTTACTTCTGGCTTCTCAGTTCTCCTCTTTTGTATAACTTCCAAGGTGGCACCAACAATTGATCTGGAATAAGGCTTCTTGGTGCCTCGACGCTTCTTCTTAACAGCCTCAGCAGCAATATCCTACAAACAAGCAACAGTGGAAATCAAATACCAACAATAAAACGTAAAAGGGGGAGTGAATATTAAACAAGTATACCTTCTTGTGTTGTTTCCTATACATGGCAGTCCATGTAAGCTTTGAAGGTTTAAGGCGGTTGTGGAAATACCTCTTGCATTTTGAATTGGCAAAGAGGAAAACCTTCCTTAATCAAAAACCAAAAACAAAGGAATTAACACCCATGACAATGTTAAAGCTACTGAAACATCAGAAGGCTTCAAAGAAAGAAAAAAAAAACTGACAGAAACACGCAACATGTTATCACCTGAGAATCAGAGCGAATAAATCTTATTCCCTTGCCAGGATAAATCTTGGCACCACTGAATCGGCAAAGTTCCGTCCTGAGTTGCATAAATTAAAAAATAACAACCCGAAAAATAGTAGAAAATACTTGAACAACAATAGTTTCAGGGATTATCACCCGATTGGATGCATGAAAAGTAACTCCTGGATTGAAAATCAGTAAAGTAAGAAATAAAAAAAGAAATCTAGTGCATTTCTGCTTAGTACCCATTCCAATCTCGCCTCATCTTCTTCTAGATAAATAGAAAGGTAACACTAAGAAAAAATGTGAAAAAAAATAGACACCCATGATTCAAAAATTTAAAAAACTTTGGATGAACCAAGAAATTGCAGAGAACCAAGTACAAATTCGAAAATAAGAAATGTCAAAATCATAGTAAGTGAGAAATTCTTTCAAGGCAAGGGGCTTCCTGATTCGACACATAGAAAAGAGTAATAATCGAACAAAATTGAACCATGGGCAGATAACAAAACGCGATTAGGGCAGCTATTCTCAGTCCAGTTCAGAGCTGTACAATTCAAAACATCTCATCCAACCGCTATTTTCATATATTATTAAGCTACTAATATTCATTCATATGCATATATTCGATGAGAATATAATAATTTAGAGTGGGATAAAACGAAACAGATCAACAGAGAGAAAGAAAGTAAAGATTTAGCATACTTGAGCACCATTGTAAGGTGACGCTGTGGTTGCCGTTCTTCAGGTCCTCAAAAAGACAAAAAGTCTCCAAAACCCTACCATTAATCGTCCACAAAACCTTAAATTGCTCGGAAGCCTCTCTCCTAACGGACAAAAACGACATCGTTACTAATTATCTTGACATTCAATCACAGGGTCAGGCCCAGTAACTGTGCTTTTAAGTCCAAGCTTCAAAACCAAAACAACTGACATGATGATTAGAATAATATAATATATAGACAACACCGTTGAACCTTATGTGTTTGACCTGAAAGGAGTAGAATAGAATCGGAATTTCCAACTGAACGAACTGGCATGCTTAATTCTTTCCATGCAAAGTTAATCTGATTCTTACAGTGAATGCAGATTTACCTAGCTATCTGAGGTGCATACTTCTCCACTTGAAAATGTTAAAGAGAAGCATGTGCTATTGGAGTGTCGACCTCTCTACTACTTTTTTAATGACCAAGATGGTTCAGTTACACCTCAACGAAACTCCTTTAACATCGAAAAGTTGATACAAATTATCCGAATGAGATGCCATCTGCTCATGCTGCTCTTGCTGTATCACGAACTCCAGCTAACTTTGCCAAGAGGCCACATAACTGCAGGTATGAACCTACTCTATCACATACTCTCATATGTGCAAACCCAGTTTCCTGTCAAATGAAAACTAAAAGAGACGTAAGGCAAGTGTAAGTAAAGCATTTGGGGTTACACAAGTAAAGGAAAAAAATGCCTGCACCAGAACAATTACCTTCATGAACTCCAATTTCAGATATTCAGCCATCTCATAGTTCTTTATGACACGAAATAATGTTGTAATTACGTCAAATAGGGGAATAGCCCAAATCGTAGAGCTGCTTCAGACCATAACAAGTGTGACGCTCCCAAAAATTCTTAAACCACAATTATGCAAATCATTCTCAAAGCATACTATTAATCATCAAATTTCTCATTAGTTTTAAAAGAGAAGATTGTTTGTCAAAAACAAAAATATTCCATACAATACAATTACTACAATTGTCACTTTCAAAAATATATGTATACATTCCAACAACTACACAAAAGTAATCTACTAGCTCTATCTAATCTCCACTCTGTTAGTTACGTACACTGGGATTATCAGCAATCACTTGATCTCCTAAAAAAAATTAATGGCAAGGAGTGAGCTGCCAAATTAGTGAGGATAACTGACCTGACCCTTAAAACTAAGCAACTCAATAAATAAATAATTATAACACTTAGCCAGCCGATTAAATCATACATATAATACGCATATATACACCAGTACTCAATTTAATCTAAACAGTTAACAAACATCTTAAAAATTTTACCAAATTATGATTTGCACAAATATTAATTATAACTGTGATTTTATGTTTTATTTTAATATTTAACTGAATTATCCGAGCCTGCTTAACCTAGTAGGCTTACATCTAATAGTCTACCAGCTTATCTTATCTCATCATAATCTCTCAGTAAGTGGAAACGTAATCAAATGTATAAATATCGGCACAGGGTACCTCGATTTCTCAATCTTCACCCCAGTACTACTCCAGTATCTAGCCATCGATACAAGATATCCCTAGGACTCAGGATATCTTGATACTATTCCGGTACCTAATCATCGATACAGGACATTCTCGAGATTCAGGATGCCCTGGTATCTGCTCCAGAGATAAATATCTAGCCACTACTCACTCATCTGAACTCAACCTATGCATCTAAGATCATCAAATGTAACATATCCTAGACAAGCGACTAATTCTCATTTAATCTCAATTATTCTCAAAAATATTACCAACCAATATCTAATTAACACATTTTCACCGAGTTAACATGCAATACACCTCATAATATGCATAACAAAATATAATCACGAAACACGTTGTACTATGTTAATTATTAGTGAAATAAAATAAATATAATTCATGTAGGTAATTCTTAATTATTAATTAAATTAATGATTAATTCAAAATATCAATCACTATAAAATAATTAATTAACAAAAAAACGGTACTTAATTTTAAGAGTAACGTCCAAGGTTATCCTTACCTCAGTTTCGGACTCAACTAATTGACAGGCCAAATTTCTCCTTAATCAGATGTTCAGACCTAAAATTTACAAAATTCTATTAAACTAATTTACAAAAAATTTATAACCCAATTACACTTAATAATCCAACATTATTCTCTCTTCTAATTTAATCTCAATTATAAAAATAATATCCTTACTAACCTAACCCCTCGTAATTACTAAAATACCCTTAACTAATAAAAAGTCCTATTTTACCCTCATCCATTTTCATTAATACAAAAAATGCCCTTCTTACAACAAAATTCCAAATTTACCCTTAACTTTCTACACTTCTCATTCTACCCTTACATGCAACTTAAATTTCAGATTTACCATTAACTTTTTACACTTCCCATTCTGCCCTTACATGTAACTTGAATTCCAGATTTTCCTTTAATTTTTTACACTTCCCATTCTACCCCTACATGCAATTTAAATTTTCAAAACAATGGCATCATCTTCACCCTCTCCTCTTCTTCTTTCTTTTCTTCTTTCATCATTTTCCAGCCCCATTTTCTCCACTTTTATCACTTCATGCAACTTCAAACATTATCTCAAACAACCACAACATGTAATCTAACTATAATCTCGTATAGGATGATCAAAATCACACAAAAAGACATAAAAATGGCTGTTGGAATTTTACCAAGTGTGAGGAATTTTGATGTTGTTAACCACCACAACTTCCTTTAAATTTGCTACAAAACAAACAAAATGTGGGAACCTATAAGGAAAGTATTACATGCAGAAGAAAGAGTGTATTTTCAGACAAACTTACCAGCTGGAAAATGAAGAGAAAAAATGAGGAAGAAGTTGTTTTCGTTAGTGCTTGGTGTATGTTTCAAGCAGATTACTCATATAAGTACTCCTCCTTTTAATGGTTTATGGGGTTGGGCTGTGAGTTTTGTTTTAATTGACCTTATGGGCTTTACAACAAGCATCATCGAATTTTCCTTCAAGCACATGATGGATCATGTTCTTCACTTACCAGCCTGAAATTTACTGAACATACTTAGATCTGACAAGGTACTTGGAACTTGTGTCAAGTTTTGAATTAAGTTGTAATCTTAAAAACATTTTCTGGTTGATGAACCAGAAGCCACTGAATGTGGCTTGCAAGTTGTTCAATGCTTGTCTCATATCTCCATCAACAGTGAATATGATTGCTTCTAGGCCTTTAGGGACATAAGGGACCTTCATCCATGAAAATTATTAAAATCAATGATATTTGCTTGTGTCCATCATAGATAAACAACACATCAGAGAATCTATCCACATGATGATGGAATAAAGTTGCATGAAATATTCAAAAGATTCCTCGTCAAGTCCAAAGAATGAGTATGGGATAGCAATGATTGTTCATAAAAAAATTGAAGCACCGTGTAACCTGTGAGAACCTTGCATTTGAATCATTAGCTCATCCACCATATTTCACTATCATCTCACACTGCCAGTATGACGACCTCAGGATACTAGAATTTTTTAGTAGGTTATTAATTCTCAGATAGATCCCGACCAAACTTTTAAGACAAAAAAATCTACTTTAAGTAAGAAGTACCACCAAAATTTTGTTGAATAAGTTTGCCTTTTTTATTCCATCGAATGAGAATAAATACAGAGGAAACACAACTACTTTTTCTAAAAACTAGAATCTTAAAAGATAGTGGGAATACCTAATCGCTATTAAAAACAATATTATCAAATTTAAATAAATACTCCTAGACCTAATCTTCAGTGAACATTCAACGTATGACTTTATCAAACCTTATTAACTCAAGACTAAGTCTTCCACTCCTTACAGTGTACTCCATAGTGGCCAA
Organism: Erythroxylum platyclados; assembly: GCA_027563515.1. Classification (NCBI taxonomy): domain Eukaryota; kingdom Viridiplantae; phylum Streptophyta; class Magnoliopsida; order Malpighiales; family Erythroxylaceae; genus Erythroxylum; species Erythroxylum platyclados. Next base: position 18,870,767 of record JAOQMM010000172.1, on the reverse strand, counting down.
ATATTTTGAATTATTTCATGGCACCTTTAAAGACCTTTTAGGTGTCGTGTCATTACCCTCTCCTTCCAACTAAACCTTGTCCTCAAGGTTCATGAATCGATCTTGCATATCCTGAGAATTTTCCCAAGCTGTATCTTCTGTCGGCAACCTCTTCCACTTAACTAAGCTTTCTTCCACGAACTTTGACCCTCTTTTTACCCACTATGAGTTCAAAATTGCTTTTGGCTTCAAGATGAAATCGCCATTATTGAAAATTGGTGGCAAGACAGAATAGGAAATTTGATCCTCACCCACATGCTTCATGAGCAGTGACACGTGAAAGATTAGATGTACGCGAGAACTAGGAGGAAGCATGTGATACTACGCCTAGAAAGTCCTTAAGGATGCCACGAAATAATCCAAAATATCTGGCCATTATGGAGTACACTGCTGGGAGTTAAAGATTTGGTCTGGAGCTGATAAGGTTTGTTATCTTAAGTTGATAAGGTTTGATAAAGTCATATGTTGAATACTTGCTAAAGATTACTTCTAAGAGTATTTATTCAAATTCAATAATATGGTTGTTGATAGTGATTGGATATTCCCACTATCTTTTGAGATCCTAATTTTTAAGAAAAGTAGTGATGTTTCCTCTATATTTATTCTCATTCGATGGAATAAAAAAGGCAAGCTTATTTAATAAAATTTCTATGGTCTTTCTCACCTTAAGTAGAAAACTTTTTTTATTTCTTAAAGGTTCTAATTGGAACACATTATTGGTATCAGAGCCAGGTTTTTCTTTTGCTTACTTGCAGATCCTCTGTATATAAGGATGGTCTTTGGCTTCTATTTTGATGGTATCCCAAATGTGAGCCCGAGAGATAATGATATCATCAAGGCTTATACTACCTGCTATCCATGACAAGGTATCTATCCACTTTTATTACTAAGGTGTTATTATTTTTTATTCAAGCAGATTTTTAAGACTTTGGTGATCAGTTTTAATGAAGAACTTTTGGCCTACAAGATAAGAAATCCAGATTGGACAACTGAGTATCCAAGTTTGGTTCATCATCTGAAAGAGCATTGCTGCCTTCTAACACTAGAAGTTAAGGTCTTCGACACTTATGAATAGGAGTAAACTTTTCACAATTGAAGCGAAGACCTTATGCTCGTCTTTTCTATATTTAATCCCAAGTTAATTGTTTCATTAGGGTTGAATTCTTAACTAATGTTGAGGAAAGAGAGTCATCTGTTGCTCGAGTGATTGGCTTGGTGAATTTTCGTTGTTGGCTCACTTGATCATCCCTCATCCTTGTAAGGCTATTGCTTCCTTCAAAGATTTTGGTTTTAATGTCTGCCCATGAATGTCCCAACTAGTGCCTTTTGTGTCTAACCATATACTCGGTTACCTAGTCTCTCAAATTCCTTCTGGTAGTCCTGTTGGATCTGACTTGCCTTATTTTGGATAAGGCCTCATTGAAGTCCTCACAATTTGTAGGACCAAACTAAGCCCATAATTCCTTAACGAAGAGTTCCCAAGTCACCTACTTGCCTTCTTACTTGTAAGCTTGACAAAGCCATTACTACCATTAATTGGCTTCACCCTCTAGGTGAAAGGAAGCCAAATAAACTTTTTGCGCCTCCTAGATATTTTGAAATTCAAAGAATTAGTCCACATTTGTGAACCAGTCGATGGGGTTATCACCAAAATATCTGGGAAATTCGAGTTTGGAAAACTGGGAAAAGAACTGAGGAAGCCCACCATTCCAAGTATCCCTAACATCGTCTCCTAAGTAGTGAAATCGACAATTTAAAGAGTTCCTACAGCGTTCGTTAGTGTTTTTGGACGACGTCTCCTACTTTGAAAGTAGGACTTCAGACATCTTGTTAATGAGACACTTCAAACTGTATAGCCAATCAACCATCCTGAGTTCTAAGCGAGAAAAACTATCTTGCAAAGCACCGAGTCCTACCTCAAGAGTCTCGATCATTTTTTTAATAGTTGCCATAGTGTTCTGCCTCAAAAATATTCATTACCTTCCTCATCACATTCAATTTTATAGAAAAATCTACTATCATTTTCCTTCATTCTAATAAACATCTTATAAACCACTTTTGCATCTCACTCTTCCAATCTCACTCTTCTCAACTTATTTTGTATGATTAAGACAATCCTAATGTAAACATATTATGTTCTCATACCCATATATAGTGGCAACAATATACTATACATTTCTGCACAGTCTTATTTTATAACTGTCTTTCATTTCTATCCTACGTCTAACTTGATTATCCATAACCAAATGTTACCTAATAAACCTTGCATTACTCGGAATTAGTTCATGGTTGTGCACATATTTACACTTGATTATGTTCTAAATACATTTGTCTAATTGATAATAAACTCGAGCATTGCACCTAATTATTATGTTGTTTCTAGGTTTTATTGTATTCAATTCTTGTAGTTTATATGACCGAACTTTATGACACATAAATAGTTTATTCTTAAAGTCTTCATCATCTTTCTTTCCTCTCTTTATAGCAACTGCAAACTCATGGCACCTTACATACTTTTAGTAAAAATTGAAAATCATTTATGAACTTTCAAACTTCATTCCCACTCCAATTACTAACTCTATCTCAATATCCTCTGCCATACTATGTGAGGTTATTACATCTAAATAACTCATCTCCCTTTATATTTCAGTACTCATCTCTATCATTGCATAATGCTATAATATTATTTAGAAAATATTGTATTGCATAAAATATACCACTAGATGATACAACAAACGCCAATATATGTTAAATAGTCACAAGTACACATACCAATATACAGTACACCAAATGGAAGCATACCAAAATGAAATTTCAGAGGGGGAATAAAGACCCTAGATCTTATTCCTTGTTCTTCTTTTCAAACTCTTTTTCTTTTGTCACTTTGTCAACTATCACTCTAAACAAATATTAGACAAGTTGAATCATATTAATCACTATATTTTATTCTACATATTATAAAAATTTTACAACAAAAGCTTCTAAAACCCTGTATCTCATTTCTTGCATTAGCATTACACTTTATATTCTTACACATTTTTATGCAACTATTAAAACTTTTTACGCCAAAATCATTACAACTAATACACACCTTTCCATTTAAAATGTGTAGTTATAATACCTTATTATGATTTTAAAAAAATTCACAACATACCTTACTCCAATTAAAATACTCTTACCAAAAAATAATAAATAAATAGTATGAAGATGTTTTTTTTTATATCACACTAACATACTTGTATGTTTCCCAAAATGAAAACAATACTTAATAACAAAATACATCCAAAAATATGTTCTTGCAAACTTATGCTGCATATCAAAAATAATAATTCTCAAGTTTTACATTTATCCAAAGACGAATGTGTCGTGTATAATTAGATCCATAATTTTGTCATCAACGAGGCAGCTGAAGCTCTCTTTGCTGTTACGTTGTAAAGATTACCATTTATACCAAAGTATTATTAGATGATTGTTGGAGTACTCTGACTTAAGTGATTATTTACCGTAGGATCTTTTAAACATACGATTTAATGTCAGTTGGAGAATTTGAACTAAATAGAAAACAATGTAAGAGTAAATTACGATAATTACCAGATCAACGCACAAACAACGCAATGATGTATTTTTTTTGTTTAGAACTATTGTTATTTTGTAGTAAATTCCATTAGTGAACAGGTTTGTAAGGCATATAGATATGTCTTATGCTATATTTGGTTGGAAGTAAGATTTTTAATAGAATATAATAGAATGATTTATAATAAAATAGAATGTAAATAGATGTAATATTAGAAAATTGTTGTTTGGGAGGGATGAAATGATTCATAATGTAATATAGTGAAATGATGTTTAGAAGAAAGATTTATAATGTAATATGGTAAAATGTTGTTTATCATTTTATATTCAATTCTAAACTTCTCAAATTGAAAGTTACTTATTTTTACTGTTTAGTATAGAATATGATGTAATATAAAACTTTCTCTTTCCATCTTATTTTATTATAAATTCTAATTTTAAACGATGAAATAATATTACATTTTTATTATATTCCATTAATAACCACCCAATTAAAGATATCTAAACATAATTAATTAGAATCCGGATCCTAAATTATCATTGTTATTTAACTTAATACTATTTACGAATATGATAAATTACCATTTACGCCCTATTATCCACAATTCTGATCAAAGCCTAACGTCATCCCGATAACCAACAAAGCACCAACATCCACGCTAAGCCTTATTCTGATCCAGAACTGTTCTTAATTCTTGCACTACAATCAAACTTCGCCTGTTTCTGAACACACGGCCACCATTCCAATTTTCTCATCTCCACTTCTGTATACTTTTTTGTTAATATTTCCACCCTTCCTACCAATTTCATGGCCCGAGTGTCCGATTAATCCCCAAAAATGTCAAATTCGCTCAGTCCTCACCGATCCTCCTCCGACATAATCGATCCGGGCCCCCTGCTGTCAGGGGACTCCCGCACTGATTCGAACAACCAATCCCGGAGATTCGCCAGGCGGCAGCCCCTTCGCGACGCGGCGAGGTTCCTCCGGAGAGCCAGCAGCCGGCGGCTTATGAGAGAGCCGTCGATGTTGGTACGGGAGACGGCGGCCGAGCAGCTTGAGGAGCGTCAGAGCGATTGGGCGTATTCGAAGCCGGTGGTGGTTCTGGACATCATATGGAACTTGGCTTTTG
>JAOQMM010000172.1:18854180-18865925 GCA_027563515.1 Erythroxylum platyclados | reverse complement strand
GAACGCGGGCGCCGCGACGGCCGCGACGGCCGCAAACTTCCTCAAACAGGAGAACGCGGACACCTGGCGGGCCTCCAAGGTGATCGGCGTGCCGATCTACGGGCCGAACAACGCCAAGGTCGGCGCCGTCAACGACGTGCTGATGGACCACGGCGGCAAGGCGACCGGGATCGTGATCGGCATCGGCGGGGTCCTCGGCCTGGGCGAGAAGACCGTCGCGCTGCCCTATGACGAGGTGAGATTCGGCAACAACGCCGTGGCGGGGGCCGACGCGGGGGCGAACGGCGTCACCGGCGGTCCGGACACGGCGAGGCAGAGCAGCACCGCCTACCCGTTCCGCGGCGACATCGCCTACACGGCCGACCAGCTGAAGTCCGCTCCGTCGTTCAAGTTCGTCCAATAGATCGAGCCCGAGGAGGGACGTATGGCCGGTGAGAAGCCTGACGGCTACACGGACGCGACCGGGATGACGCATTCCACCGAGGCCGCACGGCCGGCGTCCGAGTGCGGTCGCCTCGACGGATCAGGGATCGCGTCTGCGACCGTCGTCGCGGAACAGGAGGCGAAGCGCCTCGAGAAGATCCGCTCCCACGCCAGTTCGCATCGTTGCGCAGGCACGGTGTCGATCGACGCCGCTTCGGCGGATCCAGGGACATCTGACATGGGCACGATGCGGTCCGGGTCGTCGAGGATGGACGGGGGTGTGAGCCGAGAGGAGCGAGACGCTTCGACAGCGGATGCGACGAAGTCCTCAGGCTCATGAGCCGCCGTCCCCCCGTGCGGGTGCTGCATAGAATCAGATTGACTCATCGATAACGTAGGTGGTGGACGGCGGTCCGCTTGGGTGCGAAGGGCACCTCACAGAATATGAATGCAAAGGAGCTCGACGATGACCTATACGCGCCTGATCGTGTCTGCCGCCATCCTTCTGGGTGCAGCCAACGTTGCTGAGGCCATGCCGGTCGCCACCACCTTCGGTCCCGTGACGGCGGCACCGCTGGTGCGAGTGGTCGGTGGTTGTGGCTATGGTGAGCACAGGGGTCCCTTCGGTGGTTGCCGCCTGAACCGCGGGCCGCGTGGCGTGCTCCGCGCCCTGCGGACAGGCGCGCCGCGCGGCTGCCCACCCCGTCGCACCCGCATACACGGCATCTGCCGCTTCGTCCGCTGATGGGCCGCGGTGGCCGTGGCGCGGCATCCAGCAGGGTCGTAGGTAGGCGCCCATCCCGTGCAGACCTCGGGTCAGGGAAGTCGACGTGGGGCGATGCGAGCCCTGGTCCGATGACCGACGGAGCGGCCGGGGACATGACCCCTGGCCGGAGCGACCCGCCCGCGTTCCGGACTGCCCTCGTCCTGTCGATTGGCGTGCTGGTCGCCCTGTCGCCGTTTCGCAGCGTGGCGGCACAGGTCGTCCTGCCTCGACCGTTGCAGGAGGAGGCGATGACCTGCGTCGGTGAGGCCGCGCAGATCTGTCCCGACGTCTGGACCGCGGAGGACCACGGTCTCGGCTGCATGACGGGCAAGCGCCGGAGCTTCAGCCCTCGCTGTCGCGTCATCTACGACAAGGTCGCTCACGCCCTCAGGGATCGGTGAGGCGGTGGTCCGCATGGCGTCTCGTGGGAGAAGCCGCAAGACGACGGAATCGACTGACGAGGCGCCCCCAAGCCGACGGGGAGTGTCTTTCCGGTTCGACCCGCCGCTCGGCCGTACGGCGCGTGAGGCGCGCGGGCATTTCCATGTCATCATCGAACCGTTTCGGGGTTACGGCTCTCGCCAGCGCGCCGTCCTGATGGGCCGCGTCCTCCGGGCTTCGTCGCCGGATGGGACCGCGGAGCGAGGCTCGGTCCGCGCCCGCCTCCGGGAGGTCGGGCGACGGATCGGCCGGCGAAAGAGGGGTTGATAGTGATGGGAATTCGAGTTTGGGATCGAGAGAGGAGTCCGAGCATTATGTGACGTTGGGTGAATTGGATGAGGAGGGAACCAGGTAAGGACAGAAATGGTTAAAGTTGAAGCTTTTGATATGTTCATCGTTTGAATGATCATACTGTATTAAAAAAAGTTAACTTGACATTGAATGTGTAATACTGTGGTTGTCAAATGTGGAGGCTTATGATTATTATTATCATCGGATAAGGGTTACTGGGTCATGCGATAGTGTGAGAAATGATGATGATGGAACGGATTAGTTGTTTATTGGGATTCACTTACACGGATTAATCGATTGGCATGATTATTACTTGAGTTGCATTAGGATAGGAGAGGACATCTTGCAACTTGGAGAAAGTAGTATGCTGTATGTCTATTTGGATCAATTTGCTACCATGGCACTATTGTTGGATAATTTGTATGATTAAGTGAAGATTTGACAGTGAGGTTTTTACAGACCTTTTTTCTTCGGTTGATTAGAAGCTAATTTAAAGGAAGAGCTTAATCACCCGGAAGTTCATTTGTTTTGATAGAACATCATTTCATTACTACGGATAAGTAAGAAGAAAGGAGCCTGTTGGTTGTTTTGTATGTTGTGTATGTTTATTATTGATTATGCAGCAGTTACTAACCTCATGGACCAGAAAGATCAACCCAATGCGGTGTCTTATTTTCCTTTTTGGCTTTAACTTAATCTATATTTGGAGGGACTTGCCATGTTGTCAGACAAAATGTTTCCACTAATATGTTACATATTGTCAATTTTTATGCCCATTCTTCATTGGTTTCCTTCTTAATTGGTCTTCAAAATGGGACTCATTTGACTCTTGTGCCTATCTTTTGCTTATTCTGTATGTACTACATATGATCTGTTGATTATGTTTACTATTTCTATCTGAGCCATCTTAACAGTATTGCAAAGCATCTAGAGTCTGCAAATACTATGTTTTCATTTATCTGGTGGATCATTGGATTCTACTGGGTATCTGCTGGTAGTCAAGCTTTGGCAAGCAGCTCCCCTCAGCTTTATTGGTTTGCCCTTATCCTTGCCTGTCTTTTTACTGTGTTCGGATGCTGAAGTATCTTTCCTAGAACTTACCTTCTGAATTTTTTTTTTGGTCTGCAGGCTTTGTGTAATATTTCTTGGTTTTGATGTGTTCTTTGTCGTTTTCTGTGTTGCTTTGGCGTGCGTCATTGGTATTGCTGTATGCTGCTGTCTTCCCTGTATAATTGCCATCCTATATGCTGTTGCGGATCAGGTATCTCTAGCTTATTCTTTATCTAATTTCTGCATTAAACTTGGGATATTCCTCACATTGAAGCCTTTTTTTTATTGCAATTTCTTCTGTCATGCATTTGATGCAAGCTGAAACTTGAACGGTTGAGTAGGTGCCAACTGGCAGTGCTATTCTTTATCTTCTAAATAACTAACTTTGCCCATAAAGACATGGGTTAACATAAAAGTCATTTCTGCTGCTGTCACTCTCACTTAACAGCTTATGTTACATGAACTATTGATGGGATTATCAAAAAGAAAAAAAGAAAAGAAATCTCAAATCCAAACAGCTGTGTCTGCTGTTTTTCATTTGCACCCTGGTTTGCATGATCTTCAGATATAAATTCTGAATCTTCCATATATCTTAACAATGAATAAGATACTAAATATGTCACGATGGTAAAACACAATGGTTTTCTGGTATGTAATGAGTGTTTTTTTCAAGAAATGGTGTCGGAGACTTGAACTTAGGATATCCTTTAGATATTTCCTCTCAGCATTGTCTGAGCTCATGGAGTAGTACACTTCTGTGGGGCTCCCGGATTCAAAGATTTCTGTCACTTAATCATGTAGACAGCTTCAGTTTTCCAAGAATTATAGATGACTTTCTTAGCCATTATGAACTCAGCTGTGTTTGAGTCCACGTGTGATCCTTGAGAATTGTGGTCGTTTTTCAGATATTTGGTGTGCACTAATTACATGGTCAGAAACCATAGTAATAATAAACTATTCTGATATTTTATTGTTCTCTTTTCTATTGTGTTCTGTTAAAATCTCACATAATCCGCCACACCAGGAAGGAGCATCCAAAGAAGACATTGACCAGCTTTCAAAATTTAAATTTCGAAGGGTGGGTAATTTTGACAAGATTACAGTCGATGCACAAGCACCTGTTGGAGGAATTATGACTGAATGTAGTACAGATTCACCCATTGAACATACTCTTTCACAGGAAGATGCGGTACTTTGTTCAATCTCAGTCTCAATCTAATTTCAGAGGAATTATGACTTTAATCCTCAGGGGTCCATTTGTGCATTTTACTTGTGTTCTTGTGGTTTTCCTTAGTTCATCAAGGGAGACCTCAGATGTTGTCAAATCCTTTGTCCTAGTGAAGTAATGAGGGAGATTTAAAACGATGCTTATTGTAACTGGCAGGAATGCTGCATCTGCCTCTCTCAATATGACGATGGAGTTGAGCTTAGGGAACTTCCTTGTGGACACCACTTTCACAGTGCCTGCGTAGATAAGTGGCTATACATCAATGCTACCTGTCCTCTTTGCAAGTACAATATCTTGAAGAGCAGCAGGCAAGGGGAGGAAGTGTAGAAGATTGACAATCGCATGTGAACTTGTGCATTTACTGGCTATTGGCCTCTTAGCTGCGGCTTGACATTAGATTCGATACAGGATTTTCTGCTTTTTTTTTCTTCAGTAGTTCTTTTGGCTTGTAGTTGTGGTGGATTACTATTTTGATGTTGCTCCCGTCCTGAAAATGTGTTTGTAAATTGACATTGTCTACATCATCTGAATTGTGATCATGTTAAGAGGCACTGGTTGGACATTACTTTTTTTCTTTTTGTGTGGAGTTTCGTAATTAGCTAGGGATATATACACACCTTAAGTGCGTACTGGTTTTTTTGGGCTCTTTATTGTGGTTTTTTCTTTTTTAAAAAACCTGAGTGGAGTATTCTTGTGGTTATTTATCGTGTACCAGCATTTGATGAATAAACTGAAAAGACAGAATCTTGGTCTATTTAATGTTTCGCTTCTGATCTTACGTTCGTGGAGGCCCTAACAATTAGTCACGTGTACCCGTCAAGGTTGAGGCTAAAGGGCTGTTTGGTACTGTTTTTTTTCTTTAATTTTTTGTTGTTGATTTCATAAAAAAAAGAAATAGACGCTAAAAACGTGTTTGGTTGAAAATTGTTTTCATTTTTCGTTTTTAAAAATAAGAAAACGGCAACAAGTCTACAAAAACTTAAAAATTATGTTTTTGTATATTTTTAAAATATGTTTTTTGTTTCACAAAAACAAATCATATTTGGTTTCTTTGCGTCAACTTTAGCATGTTTTATGTCTTCTATGTTGCGATTTCTCCAAGTATACCATTTTTTTGTTTGTTTTTTGCTTGATTTGCTTTTGAGTTCTTACAGTTACTTATGTTCAAAGCTTTCTCTGCAACTAGAAATCAACGAAAAAACTAACACCTTCACCACCTTCTCTTCCAATCAACTTTGTCTCCTAAAGTAAGTCTTGCACACAAGAGAAGTGAAAGAAAACAACAATAAGAGAGAAGTTTATGAATTAAAGAATTTATTTTGTTTTCTTTCACTTTTCTATATATAACAGATCACGAAAGTTCGACTATAATCCTTAAGGTCCTAAACTTCAAAATAAAGTGCAAATCTTTAGCAAACTTAACTTGTACTGGTTCTTTAGCTAAGGAGACCTTTTGTAAATGAGTTGCCTATGAGTTAAGATTGAAGTCAATTTTGATTAAAGAGTTATGAATGTATTCACTCTGACCATTGGAATCTGAAGCGATGGACTTTGTTGTTTTAACTGATTTCAGTTTCATTGTTTTTCTTCACATAGTGCTTCCTGAATGAACAGGATGAATGAGTAAAAACTTGTATAGTTCCTGACCATTCATATAAAGAAAGATGTGTTTTTTGGGGGTCAGAACCATAAATTTTCCTTTTTTACATTATTTGTCTTCTTTAATCCTTCCTTCATTCTGATAATGTTTTCCTGATAACATGATGATAGATAGAAGGAAAAATATTTATTTGTTAGTCAATCAGAAGTGGTAGTTAAGTTAATAACTTGTATTATTAACTACCAAGAATAATCGAAGTTTCACGTTTGGGCTTGCTGAATGGGTAGGAAGAGCCTGCTTTTGGGTGGATGATAAGAGCACCATAAACGATAGCTCTAAGCCAAGTGTTGTGAGCATACCACTAAAGAGTCCCTTCTTGTCCTTGAATGATGAACCTGTAGGTGTAAGTCCCTCCTGATCTTATTAGGCATTGTGTCACAAATTATGTCCCATCTGCCCATGTCGTTCTCATCTGCCTCATATTCTGCCTATAGACAAAGTAACTTAATGAATTTAATTTTTTAACAAGAAATGTGATGCATGTACATAAACATAATACTGACCAGTGAATGGTGACATTATACTAGGCTTTGTTGGTAACAGTGACTTCCAGAGTGTCTCCATTATTGATTTCAAGTGCTGGTCCAGGGAACATCCCATTAACAGTGATCACATTCTGGGTATTGCACAACTTCTTCACTGGCATTGCTTAATCTATGCCAAATCAAGTTTATATGAGTATTTTGTTCTATTGTTAGCACCTTATATTGATAAACAATAATGGTATATACTTAAAATTGATTCCAGACGTGAGAAGCTGATGGAATCTTTAAAGGAAGTTGATAGAAGTTCCATATTCACATTCATCTTAGTTGGTTGATACTATATTGCCTAGAAACTGAAAATAATTTCGAAATTAAGCATGTATGAGGTGCTGAGGTGGATAAATGCTATATTAAGATATGGAATACCTGTTTTGTAAGATCTCACCTTAGTAAATATCTAGTAGGGACTGCTAATTTGGAGTTGTCTTCAAGGAATCAGATGAGAACAACTGGAATGCATTCAAAGCCATTGGAATAATTACCGCATAAATGGTTCATATTGTTAAAAACATATGTGCTTGAATGAGTATGACATGCATCATGCATATATTATGACCTTGCTTAAATTTACACCTTTATTTTTATGCTATAAAATGAAATGTTTAAAAGACAGCTCCTGTACCATAGATGAACACTGAATATTGTGGATATTTTTATAGAGATCGATTGACTTTCATTTAATTTCTCACTTTAACTCTTCTATAATTTCCATGCACTTTTATGTAGTTTAGTATTTAATATGGTTGTCTAATGTATATTTGAACCATGTTTAGCATTTAATACTTTCTAGAAATTTTTTTGATTGATGTCAGTTATATGTGATTACATTTAGTGACGGAAGGTTTGAACAATATGAACGATTCCAATGATTGTGTGGAAATAAATGAAAAAGATGGGGTATGGAATAATACCATAGAGATGTATTTAATCTCCTTGATGGTTAAAGAAGTGAAGAAGGGAAATCGAATGACTACGACCTTTTCCAAATCTGGTTGGAAGAATATTGAGGTAGGTCTTCAAACAAAATTCAATAAGGAGTATAATGATATTCAATTGAAGAATAAGCATAATGGATTAAGGGTTAGATTAAAGAATTTCAAGAACTTACTTAAAGAAATAGGGATCAGTTACAACTCCTTTACTGGTGCAATTAATACTACAAATGAATGTTGGGAAAATCTATTTAAGGTAAAATATGTCATTATTTTATTAATATATCATATTATATAATATTTATTCTCATGTTTCTTTTCATCATTATAGGTGCATAAAATGGCTCACAAATTCAAGAAAAAAAGAATGTAAGGAATTTTCAGACTTGTGTTATAGTTTTGGAGATACTACTATAACTGGTTTGTATGCACATCCATCGACTAAATATCCATCGAATAGTACAAAAGAGGAACATAGAAATAATGTTGATAAAGATTGCTTGTATAATGAAAAAGAAGATCAAGATATAAGTTCTCCATATAAGGAAAGAAATCTCCTAAGAATAAGAAGGCAAAGAAGAAACATCTAACATTATAGAAGAGGTTGCTTACAATTGGTGAACAATCAAAAAGGAAGAATGATTTGCTTAAGAAAAAACTAAGTGAAACATCATCCACTATAAAGAATAGATCTCAAGAGTCTAACATAATGATGGAATGTCTTAATTCCTTAGATGAATTGGGTGTTGATGGTGTGCAATATGGAAAAGCTATGAAGGCTTTACATATTCTCCACTTTATAGGGATATTTTTATGAAGATGACAGATAGAAGGAAGTTAGATTGGATTATGTAGCTTTAGTTATATTTTCATGTTGTTGCATATCGAATTCTTATTAATTTGAAATTTTTATATTAAGCACCATTCCATAGTTTGAACATTTTAAGTTTGTGTTTTGTATGAATGTTTAACTTAATATGAAGTATAAATTTTGTATGAATATTTTGTCTATATTTGATTAAACCTTTTGATTGAATGTTTTATTAATTATTTAAGGTTGGCATTATAGATACACGGATTTCTTATCACATTTCGAATCATATTTTGATGATGAACTAAAGAAGGTAATCATTATTTCTCTGACTGAGGGAGAGAACAAATATTTTCATTTACAAAAGCAACCATGTAGAATTTTTGCTCTACTAGGTCATGATTGGATATTAGAACTTTTGAATGGGAATCCTACAAGGATTTATGAAAACTTAAGAATGAGAAAAATACTCTTCTTGAGCTTATGTGACGAGTTGAAGAGTTTAGGAGGCTTAAAGACAGCAAGTCATTTGAATGTGGAGGAACAAGTAGTAATTTTCTTGATGACTATAGGGCATAGTGAAACAACTAAAGTCAATGCAGAACGCTTTCATCATTCAACTTGGATAATTTCAAAGTACTTTCGTAAAGTCTTATATGCAGTTAATCATCTTGCAAAAAGAGACATTATTCTACCATCCTTTACTAATACACCTCCTGAGATTCAACATAATTCAAAATTCTTTCTATATTTTCAAATACATTTATATATTTAATTACTATTTTAATTATGTCCTTATTATTAATAATTATTTTAATATATTTTTTAATTTTTAGGATTGTATAGGAGCAATAGATGGTATATATATTGATGCACATGTTCCGACTGAAGAACAAATACCATACAAGGGTAAAAGAATTAATCCAACCCAAAATATTATATGCTATTGCTCATTTGACATGCGTTTTACATATGTAATGGCTAGATGGGAAGGTACCACAAATAAATCTCGAGTTCTTTTAGAAATAGTGACAAATCCAGCAAATCAATTTCCTATGCCTCCACAAGATATTATCTTATTTTAAATAAACATAGTAATTAAGATTCATTTTTAATATCTTTTTGTTAATATTATGTTCTTTATATGTTAGGTAAGTTCTATTTGGTTGACTCAGGTTACACCAATATGCCTGGATTTTTTTCACCATACTGAGGCAAGAGATATCATTTTCGAGATTATAGAGGAAGCGGAAGACCTCAAGGTCCACAGGAATTGTTTAACTACAGGCATTCTTCATTAAGAAATATTATTGAAAGATGTTTTAGCGTTCTAAAAGCAAGATTCCCTATACTTAAAAACATGCCAAGTTATGATATGAAGAAACAAAAATACATCATTATTGCTTGTTGTGTTATACACAATTATATTAGAATGTATAGACAAAGCGCTGAATTATTTAACAGTTGTACTGAAAATGAATAACAAATTAGGCAAAATGAAAATGAAGATGCAAGTTCTTAAGTGGAGTATAATATCACTCCAACACAACTTCGAGGTATATCTTAGGAGCGATATGAAATTGCTAAACAAATGTGGAATGATTATATTAGTTCTAATTGATTTATGTTTCTTTTTGTAAATAATAATACTATTATGTTTTCAATAATTATAATATGATAGACATCTTTTATTAATTAGAACAACTTAATATAATTTTCTAATTTATAGAATTTTATTATATAAAATTAATGTGTAAATTTTTTAATTATATTAATTTGCATATATTTTAATTTTAGCTATAATGATAATTAATTAATTTTAAATAATAATATATTATATTAAAATTATTAACATAAGAGTATAATTACAAAAATAAAAATAGAATGATAAAACCAAACATGTTTTTGTTTTTAGTTTTTTATTACAAATATCAACCAAATAGGTTTTTGTTTTCAATTTTTATATTAGAAATTTCAACAAACAGATTTTATTTTTAATAAAAAAGAAAACAAAAACTAGAAACTACAATAGAGAAACAGAAGTAGAACCAAATAACCCTTAAGGTTATCAAACTCTCATACTATCCATTTTATTACTCATTTTATAATTTTTTTTTTGGAAATTGAAAGGAATAATTCTATAGATGAATCTAAAACAAATTTACAAAGGGATTCAAGGCTTTAAGCCTAGGATGGTATTTACAACCACCAAAAAAAAAAACCAGAAAACCATACAGTTAGCTATGAACAGAAGTAGAAAGATGCATTAGAGCAACCATCTATTCTTCATCTCCATAGAAAGTTTTAGTTGAGTATTGTGAGCTAGGAGGCAAGCTCTAGTGTAATTCACAATTCGTTCCGCAAGCCGATATTTCTCTAGCTTAACATTTGTGAAATGATTACTATTCCTCTCTCTTCAGATATGATAGATAGACTTTGTAATAATCCAATTCAAAACTTACTCCCAATTATATCCATTACCGCTCTCTGGTAACATGTGCAGCACCTGACTCCATACCGCCTTGGAGAAGCTACATTCAAAGAAAAGATGCTCCTTATCCTCAGGTAGATGATTGCACAATAGGCAATTATTCTCCTCACTACCCCGCCACCGTCCTCTAGTTCTTAGTTTGTTCTTTATCGCAACCCATATTATAAACACAGCCTTTGGACATACCATATCTTTCCATAATAGCTCAAACCAGGGCATTGTCATTAGAGAATTCGTGAATAGCCTATGGCAACACCTATTTGAGAATACTCCATTCGAGTTTAAAAGTTATAGAATCTCATCTTCTCTATTAGCTGAGTTGATGGGGGGGGGGGCAGATGGGTAGCAAGGGACTAAAATCCCCTGAAGTTACCTTGCCATGACCCATGAGCTATCAGAGAGGAGACCCTGAAATGTACTGGCAGTCTATTTCGAAGTTGATGAAATTCAGTTGAGGAATGAAGAGGGTTAATAGCTAACCAATTGTCAAATCATATCCAAGTTCTCTCCCCATTGCCAATACGGTGCTTGATATAGGGATATATCTGCGAGCAATTTTCCATCAATTGCTTAAGCATCTAAGATCCCGTTTATACGTTCATATTGGCAACAACTACCTTTTTTCATCTTCAGGTTTTAGAAAAGGTTCCTCCCTTGTCAAACTGGCACTTGGTCGAGGAAAAATATCTCTACCTCGAGAAATGGAAAGCGGCTCTTATTTTGTTTTTTATATATTGAGGGGTTGTTTCATTTTTAGTGTAGTTTTTAATTTTTTTTTGTTTTTATTTTTTAAAATAAAACAAAATTATATTTAGTCATTGATTTCAATGTAATTATATTTTTATTACTGAAGATAGCTACAAATTAGATAAAATTTAAAGATAATTTATTTTTAATTAATTAAATTTATTTAATCTCTTTTATAACATTTATTAATAACTATCAAGAAATTTCATTTTATTTTATTAAAATAAATAATTCAAAATTTATTAAAATTAAAATTTATTTAAAATTTATATATTTAGAAGATACATCTAAATAGGGCTTACATATAGTTTGTGTATGGGCCTAATGCATTGTTGGAGATATTCTTGACATGTATTAAAG
>JAOQMM010000172.1:18810928-18822928 GCA_027563515.1 Erythroxylum platyclados | reverse complement strand
ACTACGTTCGTATTCACCTTTGTTCGGCCATAAGGATTCATAGCCTTTAACTCAAAGTCTTCAACACATGGTATTTTTTCAGGTTGGCCATAGACAGTTGCAGATGATGAGAAAACCATCTACTTCGAGCCATCACATTCAAAACCCACAAAACAAGAAAATTCAAAGCCTTTATCAGTACCAAGAATGCATAAGACATCTAACATCTCAAACATAGCAGCTTTGAGAAATTGAACAAGTTTCACTGTGAATCAAGAAATAAAGCCATATACCTTATATTATAAGGACAAGTGATCTGAAAAGAATGGCAGTTAACAGGAATTTAACTTCAAATCCCAAATTGCAAGAAAAGAAAAAAACAAGTCTTTTAAGTATCAATTTCGAAATAGAAGCTCCTCATAAGGGGTTTCCAATCGAATTATGATAAATTTAGAAGAAGTTTTGATGCTGCCGTGGGTGAAGAAATAATAAATTCCTATGTGATGACTTCAGTAAGCCTTCTGACCTTAAGGAAGGATGATGCAATAAGTGGTGGCTGATTTAAGAATGATAAAAGATGGCCCTTAACCATTAACATTGTTGTTTATTGAGATGAGAGAACCAAGAAGACTTCTAAATACTATCAAATTATAAGTCTTTTACTCTCATTTGAAATTTGATTTTCCTAGAGGGAGATTAAGCATGAAATATGTTCGATGGTAATTGATCAGAATAACAATATTCATGTTCAAATATTATACAAGCCCCAAGCTTAAAACCAGAAAGTGATCTGAAAAGACTGGGAATTTACAGGAATTTACCTTCTTACAATTATACTTTGCCATGACCTGATACAAGTTGATAGTGCCAACTAAATTGTTGTCGAAATAATGTCGAGGGTTTGCTACACTCTCGGCAACTGCCTTAAGGCCAGCAAAATGAATAACAGCATCAAATCTGTCAAATTTCAGATAGGCAAGGTGAGATGAATAAAGTCCTCATATAGATAGTTGCACAGCTCCAACTATCTGTTCATCGTCATCAGACACTGACACTGTGGAAAAGGGCTGAGCAATAAACTAAATAAAGGATCTACCTTTCCCCAGACAAATTCTATTTATTAGAAAATACAAATGGAAGAATAAAAAAAAGCTAATCAAATTATGTATTATGAACAATTGAACCAAAAATCCTACCCTGTTTTCACTTACTTATTTTGCGAAAACAGCTTCTCCAAATCAGCCTTATTTCTCAGATCACCCTGCAACATACCAGTTTAACCAAATTCAGTCCATGCATAAATCCCAATATGGTAGGGCCATGAATAGATAAAGATATAGAACCAACGAATATATGAAGGGAGCTCTTTGATCAGTGTGATACTAACTACTGAACTGGCGACCAAAAAATGAGCCTTTGGTCGATCAGATCTCTAATTCTCCATAAAGTCAACTATTCCACTTACTAAATAACTCGCATTAGTATGTCCAAGTGACTAAATCCCTTCCCATTCATCAAGACCAAAAGATAACATAGGCAAAAGAGATAAAAGTACAATTAAGAACGCAAACAATACCAAATTAAACTCTAGTTTCTTGGACAATTCAGGACCCACTAACTCCCTCACTCTATCAACAGCTTCTGGAACAGAATTATCCAGGTTATCAATGATTGAAACCTGAAAACCATCGTTGAGGAGCTGCACTACGGTGTGGGACCCAATGAACCCAGCTCCACCGGTAACAAGAATCTTATGAGTAGCCATTGCAGAAGAAGAGACCCAAATAGCCAAAAAAAGTAAACAAGTGAGTAAAGCAAAGAAAGACAGAAGCTTGATTGAACTAAGGATAAAACAAAGAGAGGGGTGTGTTGATGAAAAAAAAGAGAGTAGTTTTTAAGGGGAAAAAGGAACAAGAAGATAAACAACGTAGATTGAGCAAATCAAGGAAAATGTTTGTAGAGGATAGGAAGGAACTGTCGAGGATCATAGATATACGATTTTGGTTTGTTTTACTTGTACGACTTTTGTCTTCGTTACGTTGTTACTTCGGTACCGATTTTTTCGCGCCCTTTCACCGTCAATTCCCTTTCGTGACGGTCGCTTCCAAAAGCGACGGACTGTGACGCGGACATGAAGCGCGTGTGTCACGCTCCTTACTTAAGGGAGGCACTAGTACGTAACGTAACAGAGTAATAAATACTCTAGTCCGATGGTAGTTGAGCAGCTTTAATTTTGCGATAACGAGATATTTATAGATGCTTCATGTAGCGAGATCTCATGCAATAAGAGTCCGCACCCGAACCGGATGATCTCAAACTAACCTTTCAGTTAAAATTTGTAACATTAGTGTGTATTAGAGATAGACGTTCGTCAACGACATATAGAAACTCAAATTGTTTAACATTTACCAAAGCTAATCATGCCACCATATGTCATATCTATACATTTGAAATATTCTGTATACACAATAAAGTCGTCAAAGTGCGGCGATCCCCTTGATTCTCGTTGTCCTCTTCCACGTTGTTCCTCGACGCCTTCTCCTGGAGCATCTTCTGCTCGAGCTTTATTTTTGGTCACCTCTTCTTCTTGCCTTGTGGGATTTTCATCCTTTTGATGTAAATTGGGTCTTTTATTCTCGACATGTTCAAACTTTTGCATGAAAGGAAGAATATGTTAATGGAAAACATTTCGAGCAATTAGGAACCTTTTTTTTTTTTATATTGTCGTTCACCCTCCAACCTTTCTTACTTTTAAGGATATCTGACAAACACATATTTTCTACTTCTGGAACCAAACTTTTCTTTATTATTAGGACGAACATGAGTATAGCCAAGGCACTCGAAATCTCTAATGTGCTCATATGTTGGTTTAAGGTTATGTTTGGAGACACTTCACCAAAAACAGCACAAGCTAAAAGACAGCAACCACCTTATCTGATGTGACACAAAGGTCTGCAAAGAGTCTTATGCACTATACATAGAGGTCTAGTATAGAAGGCTATGCAGATGCCAAATTTGCACTTGAATATAGTAGCCTAAGGCCTACAACAATATCAACTATTATGGAGATTTCTCATAATGGAGAATTTCACATACATTGGAGGAAGTACAAGAAAGAGTGCAACAGTTCAATCTAGAAAAAGCCGATAACTCCTTGGACATGCCCGAATTTTTGTCTCATCAAAAGAGAGAGTAAAAGAAGCAGGAATAGAAGGCAATGACACAACATACTAGTAAAGATAAAGGAAAAGTGTAAAACAATGATGTTTTAGGGTAAATAAAAATTGCGGTACATTCTTCTTATGAAGGCAATATATTTATTGTTAGCTCCTTAGTACATGTAGAAACTTATAGCTAGCTAGAAATGGGCCTTGGGTCTAAGGTTAGCTAGATCACATATATGACTGTGGCATGTAAGAATTTTAAGGTAACTTAGCAAGTTAGATTAAGCCTAGTACAAATTTTGATAGAGTTTCGGACCTTGTACAAGTTAACTTGGCTAATGTTGGATTCTTAATGGACTAAGGACTTAGTGTATACTCAAATAAACAGGTCATGGCTAATGGACTTGACATGGGTAAGCATTAGATCGGACTAATGTGCTATGACAAGCTTTGGGCTTGGGCCACTCATCATTAACAGATAGAGATTATGGAGAGATCTTGGATGATGTGACATATAAGATCACAACGGATAAATATTAGCTCTAAAGATAAAAACCAGGATCATTTGAAGACAGTGGAGATCATTGTGTTATGGATAGATCATTCCTAGATAGATGTTATCTTTTATCTTGTTAGTTGTAATGTAGCTAAATCTTATCATATCAAGTCCTATTTAGATGGGAATGTCATCTAATTGGATAATGTGATGTAATCTGATAAGAATAAGATGTGATCTAGATAGTTGAGTTTTGTTGGGATTCTAACTTGGCTATCAAGCCAAAGGTGCCTATAAATAGCTCATTTGAGCCTTGCTCCTCGTACACAGAGATTGAGAGAGCATTCCTTCTTATAATTTGAGGAGTAACAAAAGTTAACATTTGTTGTATCTCTTTCATGCTTTTATTGATGCCATTAATATTCTAGTGCTTTTATAGTTTCTTGCAAGAGTTTGAAAGTTAAACACTACGAGGGTCACGAGGCGTTCGAGAACAAAGTTTTGTTAATCGACAATCATGTGAGGAAGGTTGAATCTTACTTGAATGGATCTAAGTGAGATTGTCGTGCAAAGGAGTAGGCATATGGGTATAAGTTCGGTGCTTTGAAGATCTTTGTATCATTTCCAATTTAACAGATTATATTTATTCTTGTATATTATCCAAATCAACAAATCATGTCCACACTCTCCCTCAAGTTGGAGCATAAATATCCATCATGCCCAACTTGCCAATCACATTATGAAACACCCTTTTTGAAACTGCCTTTGTAAGTACATCAACAAATTGATCTTCAAACTTGACATACAAAAACTGGATAATCTTTTGATCTAACTTTTCCTTGATCAAATGTCTTTCAATTTCAACATGTTTGGTATGAGCATGTTGTATAGGATTCTTTGTAATCTCAATAGCAACCTTATTATCTTAATAAAGATTCATAGGTGTAGTATGCTCAATCCCCAAATCTGATAGAACATGTTTAATCCATAATAATTCATATATTCCATGAGCTATACCTCGAAACTCACCTTCTACATTTGACCTTGCAACAATATTTTGTTCTTGCCTTTCCAAGTTACAAGATTTCCTTCCACAAAAGTAAATAACCAAATGTAGATTTTCTGGTTGTTTGATCACCTCCCCAATCGGCATCCGTGTATCTTTCAATGTTGGAAACACTCTTATTTGAGAGGAATAAACCTTTTCCTAGAGAGCTTTTCATATACCTCAAGATTCGGTATACTGCATCAATGTGTTCTTCACTCAGCTGATGCATAAATTAATTAACAACACTCACTGAATATGCTATATTTGATGTAGTATCTTTCCAACTAACTGTTGATAGCACCCTATATCTGTTGGAATTTGATTTGGAAAAATTCCAATCGTATGATTCATTTCTATATGCGTTTGAGCTGGTTTGCAAGCAAGCATTCCAATTTTAGTCAAAAGGTCAAGATCGTATTTTCTTTATGAAAGAGAAATTCCTTGATCTATCCTTACTACCTCGATACCTAGGAAGTATTTAAGCTGTCCTAGGTCCTTCATTTCAAATTCAATGGCTAAGTGTTCTTGTAAAAGCTTTATCTCTTCGCGATCATCTTCTGTCAATTCCATATCATCAACATACACAATTAAAATTGTTACTTGACCTTGTTTATGTTTTGTAAACAAGATATGATCTACACTTATTTATACTAAACGCTTTCATTGTCATTGAAAATCTCCTAAACCAGGCTCTGGGTGATTGTTTGAGCCATACGATGATTTTTTTTCAACTTGCAAACTTTATTTCTATTTAATGAACCAAGCTTCACACCTAGTGGTAGCTCCATGTATACCTCTTCTTCTAGATCCCCATTGAGGAAAACATTTTTAACATCAAATTGTTTTGTAGGTGATTCCTGATTTGCTGTAATAGAGATGAGAATGCAGGCTGTATCTAGCTTGACTATTGGTGTAGAGGTGTGTATAACTCTTTACAACTAGCCTTGCTTTATATATGTCTATGCTCCCATCAGCCTTGAGTTTCACAGTATATACCCATTTACACCAAATTGTTTTCTTTCCTTCGGGTAATGAAACAAGGACCCAAGTAGAGTTCCTTTGCAAAGCTTCCATCTCTTCATTCATTGCCTTAGTCTACTTTGGATCATTCAAAGCTTCCTGCACATTACTAGGAACAAAAACACTGGATAGTTGATTAATAGCAAATGCATAGGACTCAGAAAATTTTGTGTAAAAACACAATTATTGATAAGGTATTTGACATTGGCATTAAGATTAGGTTCATATTATTTCTTTGATACACCTTTATTTGATCTTTGTGGGTATCTTATAAGAGAAACAAGAAATTCATTACTAGAATTATTAGCTATTAGACTTGAGATTACCTGAAAGTTGCCATTTTCGATATTCTGGATTGACCCTTTAATTAGTGGTGTTAAAGTAGGCAAGTATGTATTACTAGGCTATTCTTTATGGCTGTCATTGTTATCAGCTTCTTCAAGTTCTAAGCACTCATCTGCATTGCCTGGAATATCGAAAACTCCGTCCAATTCTAAGGACTCACCTGCATTTCCTGATATGCCTTATAACATATTCCCTCCACCAACACTTTCTCCCTGAAGGGAAGAAGTTGAAACTCTCCCTAAATAATATGGTTTTAACTCTCGAAAAGAGGCATCCAAGGTTATATGCAATTTTTGAGTTTGAGGATTATAACACTGATGCCCTTTTTAAAAATCTGAATATCCAACAAACACATATCTTTTTGCACAAGGATCAAGTTTAGTTCTTAAGATCTTAAGGATATGAATGTACACTTTATAGCTAAAAACTCTAGGTTCAAGGTTGGGGAGATGAGGAATTGAAAGTAAGGATCGCATTTTTGTTGAGGAGTTTGAAAATCTAAAACCCAAGATGGTGATCTATTGATGAGATAAATTGCAGATTTTACTACCTCTCCCCAGTAAAAATGTGGCATGTTCATCCCAAAGAGAGAAGTATAGACCACCTCTAATATTTTTCTATTCCTCCTTTCAGCTAAGGCATTATGTTGTGGAGTATAAGTGCATGAAGTCTGATGCTGAATTCCATGCTGATTCAAAAAATTTCCAAGAATGGCATTTATAAATTCTATGGCATTATCAGTTTGCCACACCTTGGTTTTTGATATTGAGTGCTCACCATGTTATGAAATTCTTGAAATGCAATAAAAACATCAATTTTTTTCATAAGTAATGATATCCAAGTCATATGTGTCCATTCATCAATGAAGGTATAAAATATTTAGCCTTAAACAATGAAGGAATTATTCCAGGTCCCCATATATTCGAATGCATAATTGCAAATGGCTTGGAAATTTTATTTAAACTAGGAAAATAAGGAACATGATGGCTTTTCGCAAGTTCACAAACATCACAATAAAAATCTGAATCACTTAAGTTTGAAAAAAAGATGTGGCTGTAATTTTCTAAGATATCTAAAAGAAAGATGATCCAATTGTTGATGCCATAACCAGACAGTTGCTTGAGCTTTTTCTTGACTGTTAGTCTGATATGCATGATTGAAGTTCTGTCCTCCATTCTTTGTTAATTCCAAGTAGTATAGTTTGCCTCGTTTAATACTATAACTAAGAGTCTTTTGGATCAGAATATCCTGAAGAACATAGAATGAAGGCAAAAAATTTATTGAACATTTTAGAGCTGAAGTAATCTGTCTAACAGAAAAGAGATTATACTCAAGGGATGGTGCTATTAAAACTAAATTTAGTGTAAGAAAATTAGACAATATAATAGATCCTTACCCAATAATAGAGCACATACTACCATCAGTTGTGCAAACAATGGATTGAGGGGATGGAATGATGGACCGTAATGGCTAGAATCTCTAATCATGTGGTCACATGCACCTCTATTAATAATCCAGATATTTTTCTTAGAAATTATAGAGTAAGCATTTGCCTTACCCGTAATACCTGAATGAGCAATATTTGCCATGGGCACAGATGTTTCCTCTTCTTTAGATTCCACTTCATCCATAGTTGTCACCATAGCCTTTCCAATAGTCTTTTTTCATGTTTTTTTTAAATCTCATCAGTCAGGATAACCAATAATTTCGTAATAGTGTTGTTTCGAGTGAGTTGTTTCAACACAACAATCACATATAAAATTGTTAGACTTTCCAGTGGGTTGATTTTTGCGATTCTTTCCTAAGCCAGATGATGATCTTTGTTGGTTTTAATTAGCCAACAACACTAAGTGTTCAGAGATTGAGCGAGATCCTCTCATTGTTTGTCTTTGTTGATACTCCCTCTTTACATATGCATATGTGCATTCCAAGTCAAGTTTTGGATCTTGGTGTAAGATCTCTCCCCGAACCTAATCAAATTCAGAGTTAAGTCCACTTAGAAAAATATGAACTCGGAACCTAGCCATTGCTGAATGTAATTGGACTATCCTTTTAATAGTCCCTTCTTGAGATGTTGACCTATGATCAATTTCTTGAAAATTAGCCACAATTTTATTGTAGTGGGTAGATAATGGTCTACTATCTTATCTAGTTTGAAAAAGATTTCTGATTTAATTCAAAGAGATAGGTTTTATCAGATCCATTATAGAAAGTTTTTGACATCGCCTCCTATATTTCTCTGGCAGCAGAAAAACAAATAAATCTTTGCATTAGTAACAAACTTATTGAATCAATAAGAAAACCTTTCACTTTTTGATTTTTAGTAGTCCATACCTTAAAATTTTAGTCTTTCGGACCAGTTTTTTTGCTGCCTCAATGAAATATCCAGCCTTATTGCATGCTCCTATTCGCCCTCCATAAGTTGAGACCATAATCAGTAATTGGTCTCATCGAGTATAATACTTGATGGAAAAGTAGAATGATCTTGTTGGATGATAATTGGTTATGTTGGTGGGATATTTGTTATTGTTAGAATAAGAGATCCCCTGGAATTCATTAGGTTTTTTGAGTATAGGTTTTAAAGACTTTGGTGGGTATACAATCTGAGGGCCAACAATAAGGGGCTAAGACACGTTTTAGCGTAGTGCAATGATAGCAGGCATGTGACTATTGCAATGTTGGTGGACTCCAATTTGCGTGGTTTAGATTATGATGCTATGTTGTTTTACGTGGAGTTGTCCTGGTTTGTGTGACACTACGTTGTTTTACGATTTTGAGTAAACGAAGAGCATACTCTTCAAAAAAGAAGCAAAAGTTTGACACTACCTTAATATCATGTAAAACAATGATGTTTTAGGGTAAATAAAAATTACAGTACATTATTCTCTCATCTGGAGGCAATATATTTATATAGTCTACGAGATTATATTTATCCTTGTATATTATCCAAATCAACAAATCACATCCACAAAAATAGAGGCATAAGGAGGGACGCTACAAAGCTCCGAAGGCTACAAATATCGGCCTACCACACCTTAACTCTTCTTGAAATCATATTTTGAATTACTACAAAAGAAAAAATATATTGGATCCATCAAGGCCACTGAAAAACCTTGAGTTGAATCGGATGGGCATGAAATAAAAACATGTCAAAACTTGTGAAGAGTAACAGATACATTGATCTTAAAACAAAAATTAAGGCAATTCCTTGTAATTAATCCCAAGGTGTAGAAAAAGAAGTAGAAAACTATAAATAAAAACTAACAAACAATCTTGTTCACCAATTGGAGTAGGTTATTAATGTTATTGAGCAAACTAATTCCTAATGGGTATATTCATAATTGTATTTATATATTTTAAGAATAAGTGTCATAGTTGATTAGGAAGTATTTTGCTGAATATGTGTCATAGCTGATTAGGAAGGTGTTTTTGTAACCCTATATATGTACAACTTTTATGATGAATAGAACTATTCCAAAAAACCCTAAACACCAAGTGATTTCTTCATGGTATCAAGAGCAAGATGAACTAGGGATTATTTGATTATTTTATCTTGTTGATAGCAAAACTTTGCTACTTCGATTTTGGTTTCGGAGTGTAGCACTATTGATAACAAAGCTGGCTGTGGCATGTGTAGCTTGTGAATTATATCTCAATAACAATTATGATGTTGCAATTTTGCAATGGCTCAGGATCCAAATTCACCTTTTTATTTCAATTTTACTGATCATTGGGGAATCATTCTCCTCACTGATATCTTAAAAGGAGAAGAGAATTATTCCATATGGAAGTGGAACATGATTGATGCGCTTGACTCTTTAGAGTAAACTCAAATTTATACAAGAAAAGGTCAGTAGGCTGGATAAGATGAAAGAAGTCGAAAAGTTTGCTTCATGGAGGAAAATGAACTCTATGCTGAATTCGTGCCTTAAAAACTGTATTTCATTAAAGGTCAAAGCCAACATCTCATTGATAACAGTAGAGACGCAAATATGTAAGGAATTGGAAGAGAGGTATCAAGTAAGTAAAACATCTTGAGTTTATGCATTGAAGAGAGAGTTACCCCTACTACAGCAAGAAGGGATGAGTATGGTTGAATACTAACCCAAAGTGAAGAGCATATTAGAAGAACTTGCAAATTGCAGTACAATGGCAAACTGCGCATCTAAAGAATGTCAACAAGAGCGAGAAAAGGATGGGGTGTATTGTTTTTATGATTGGACTCAGTGATCAATTGAACTTTGCCAGATAGCAAATTCTAAACATGGATCCACTGCCTACCCTGAATAAGACATATGCAACTGTGACACAAGAGGAAAATCAATCTAAACTGATGCAAGCCATACTAAGCAAATAATGGCACTGTGTTTGTATCATGACACTAGAATAACAATCAAAGTTCTAGTCGGAATTAAAATTCCTGTCAGAGGGGTAGAGGCACAAATCCATGCTATAGTCATTGTTGGAACTAGGAGATAGTAAAAATTTTTACTTCAAGATTGTTGGGTATCCTGCCAATTGGGAATTTAGGGGGGAGAAGTGATAAGAACAAGCAACAGTCTAGTACAAGAAATACAGCAAATGTTGCGACAACTAGTGCAGCAACTAGAGGTGATCATACAAGACCACTATACGAGTAAGGGGGAGTAAATAATTATGTTATTCTAGGTTTGATAGTAGAGTAATATAATTAACTCTTGACTTTGCTCAAAACCAAAAAGGCTACTACTGAAACGACCAATTTTGCTAGTAATGTAACCTTAAATTCTTCTAATTCATAGATCATGGACATAGGGACATCAAACCACTTTACTTATCAAGAGCGTTTATCAAAGCATGATGTATGTGTTGTGTGAGAAAATAATAAGGTAGCATTGCCTAAAAAATTTTGAGGAGTCGAACATCAAAGGGGAATTTGAACTTGACTCATGAAATTAAATTGAAAGATGTTTTATACATGCCACAATTTGGAAGCAATTTACTTTCTATTGTCAATTTAACTGAATATCTGAATTGTGCTGATATTTTTCTTTTAATAAATTATTATTTTGTAGGACCTAACCACCATGATGAAGATTGTATAGGATGATCATCGAAACGAGTTCTACTAGTTTAAGGGAAGGCAAGGGTTCATAACAGAGAACAAAAAATCCTCCTTAGCCAAGACCAAAGTCTTGATCTAGTTACGTTGTGACATCAATGTCCTTCACATTAAAACTTTGTCTTATTTGCTAGTTGAATTGAATAAGTGTTCTAATGAATGTTTAAGGGCTAAGCAAACCCGATAAACCTTTAAAATTTCAGCACCAAGAAAGCACTCAAAGTTTTTGATATAATTCATTATGATGTATGCAGTCGCTATGAGACTACATTATATTTTGGTGCATCATATTTCCTTAGTCTCATAGATGATTTTAGTATAAGTACATGGGTGTATTTGATGAAAACTAAGTTTGAGGTTTCTCATATCATCTCATCCTTTTATAAAATGATCATCACACAATTTAGCAAACCCATCAAAATGGTTAGAACGGACAATGGCATGGAATTGGAGGTCCCTTTGTTAATTTTCTTATGGAGCAAAGTATTTTGCATTAAAAAACTTGGGCTTAAACACCTCAACAAAATAGGATTTTAGAGCGTAAACATAGACATTTGCTTAATGTGTCTAGAGCAATCCATTTTAAAGGAAATTTTCTAATCAAGTCTTGGGGGAATGTGTTTTGGTAACTGCACATTTGATAAATCTTACATCTATAGCACCGTTAAATTTCAAAGCTCCGTATTGAAAACCTAACCTGAATTACTTGAAAACTATAGGATCCTTATGTTATATGCACCTAAAGAGATCGAAACATGACAAATCCTCACAGTCCTCTGATATGAAGTAGTTTAGGCTAAATCACTAATTTCCAAGGCTTCCTTCAGTACCTGGTTAGCTGTCAGAC
>JAOQMM010000172.1:18756431-18775756 GCA_027563515.1 Erythroxylum platyclados | reverse complement strand
TATATATTATTTAATATTAATTTATTTTTGGTCAAAATTTTCTTTTAGGTTTACTGAATATGATGTCATTAAAAACTTCAGGCCTGGGTTAACACTGAGAAATATTTGTTTATGAATTAATCCTAAGAACTGCATAAATAATATGGTGGCATGATTGTGCAAGTTAATTCAAGAAAGTAATTTCTAAATTTCTTTACAATTTTTAGATACTCTGTGTGTGCGTATATATATATATATATATAAACCTTATGTTATGTATATGTATTGGTTTGTTTTTAGGTTTTCATCTATATTATTATTTGAGAGTGCGATCCCTAGAAATCCTTTAGACAATTATACATTAGAATCAATGCTTGCAGTAAGTAATCTTACAATTAAACAACTTTAGTTTTCAAACGAAGGATACCAAATATCTTGGTAGAATTAAATTTCAAGTTATAAAATTATTATGCAAATGTAAATCAAGTTTTGGAGGAAAACCTAGACAAATCTTTACTGACTATTTATTTCTTGTATATTTTTCAAGTAAGCTAGAAATATTACAAGTATTTGGAAATTGACATTGATAAGCATATGACTAACTAAGTATGCGTATTATCTTTGATATTTATTTCCTAAAAATATTGTATTTTATGAAATAATGGCTAAGATAATAGTTTAGAGTAAAACAATTTTTAGCTCCTCATCCCCATACTTCAAAATGATCATTGGTGTTATTGGTGCATTTCATCAAAAGCAGAGGAGATTATGATATTTGACAAAATCATATGAAAGATGATGTTAAGTAGAACTTGAGTAAAGCACTAGTGGGTTGAACCTTGATATTTGTATTTTTTTCTAGTAAAATAAAATGCCATTGCGTTATGGATACAATTAAAAAATATTGGTTTGTACCTATATACATATGTTTTGTGGTAGGTGATGGTATCATATAGTTGCTAATGCAATGTTATAGTTTTCTAGTCATATTTCCTCTCTTTTATACATAGAGAGTTCCTTAGGCAAGAAAACAAGTAAAAATAACATTATGTAAATCTAATTTCGAATATAATATTGATTTTTTCATTTACATATTATTATTAAGTTGACTGATGGAAATTGACTAACATTTTGATTAATTTGTCCATTGTTGAACAATGCAATGACTATATGATTTAACTATATTGGGCAAGGACACAAGTAAGAATAACATTATGTATATCTCAGTTTGAATACAATATTGATTTTTTCCTTTACACATTGTTACTAAGTTAACGTATAGAAATTGACTAACATTTTAATTTATTTCTTCGTTGTTGAACAAAGCAATCAATATATGATTTACTAGTGTTGTACCTTGGAATTTTAATATAGGGATTGGGTATTTGGAACCTGGATTATGGTAGGCTCATATGTTAATGTTTGTACATATCTAACATGTAATATGTTATTGCTAGTGCATATAACTTGCAATTGAAGTAATTAATGTAGATTTAGAAGCACCCCTATGATTGAGCGATGTCAAGCAAATTCAACTCCTTATATCATCAATAACTTCTTGCTATAACAAAAATATGAATATGCACCTGCATATGAAATATTGTTATAATTATTTGTAATCCAAGGATTGCAACGTGCATTACTTTTGAACAAATGATATGCTTATGAGATATTATACCTTTTTTAATTTGAATTTAACTATGTACTTCTAAGGTTGTTGCCTAAAGGGTTGTACTTAGAAAATTACTATTGTTATTACTCATCTCCATGAATATAATATTTATAATAAATAGTGTAACTAATAAATAAAAATATTTATTAAAACTAATATTTATAATAAATAGTGTAACTAATAAATAAAAATATTTATTAATACTATAAATACCATGACTTGTTATACAAATACCACAAGCATATACAAAAGAATACTGCCACATTTATTCCACCACTCTTTAGAAAATACCAATACTATGTAAAAATACCATAAGTTACATGTAAAAATACCTTAATAATTTAAATATTACCAGTTTATATCACAAATATCACATGCCTATGAGAAAATAACACCATTCTTTTAAAAAAATAAAAAATACCATCACTTATATACAAAAGGTTCCTTAAATCAATACTCTATGCTACCAGTTTTTATTGCTAAAACTACACGCCTATGAAAAAGTTACATGCACCTTTAATAAGAAATACTACTCTTTAAAAGAAATATCAAAACTATATAAAAATGGCATAACTTATACAAAAAAGTTATCTTAACTCAATACTCTAAATATCACCAGTTTATATTGCAAATACTATATTCCTTTAGGTGGTTAAAAAGGAAATGTTCATGATTTTTCATCCAAAAGCATCACATCCTTAAGTAAACTAATATTGTTTATTATTTTATCTTTTTAATAAGGGTATACAAGCAACTTGTATAACAATTATAATGATTTGAGTTAGACAAGATGCTTGGTACATCAAAAACCAGTACAATTTATAATTTAGTTAATTCATATGCAAAATATAACAAGATTTAATAACTATTTTTATTAAAGGATAATTAGTTAGATATGTATGGTATGCAAGTTAGATAAGTCAAGAATAGTTAGTATATTATATTTTATAATTAAGGAAAACTGAGGTTATTTTAAGCATGTAACAAATCAGATGAACCTTAAATAGACACTTTTAAAACATCAAAAAAATATGATTGAATAAAACTAAAAGTTGAAAACCTTAGATATAGAACCATGACAAGTTTTGAAGAATTTTTAAATTTTCCAATTGTTTTTAAAACCTAAACATAATAAATTTCAAGCTCAAGTAAATTTTGACCTAATAAGATGAAATAAAAGGTCTACAAATCTTAAAGCAACTTTCAATTGAATTAAAAAACACTAACATAATAAAAAAATCTAAAATTTAAAATAACAAAATTAAAATTTATTGTAAGATAAGAGTGGTTTCTTGAAATAAAGTTAATGGACATGCAAAATATATTGAATTATGCAAGATTTAATAACAAATTTGCATTAAGGAATACCACCTTTATCCATAAGGTTTGCAACTTCGACTAAAAGTTTAAGATAGTTTACCTTAACTATAATTTAACATAAATTAGGTTTTTAAGGATGAACACAGGAAAATACACGTCTTTAATTTAACTTGTTTATTATTTCCTATTTGCTCTAGGTATGAACACAGAAAAATATACTCCCTTCCATGTTGTGTACTAGTCCCTCTCTTTTTTACATAGGAACATAGGCATAAATACGCCTATGTTCCATGTTGTGCACTACTTGGAACAAAATCTAGAAAGGAATATGGGCACAACATTCTCGTATTTAACTCAATTATATATTAGTCCATGTAGTATTTAGAATAAGAAATATGGCATAATACAGGCATGGATATGGTCATGTTTGTTAGCTTTGTTTGTAAGCAATCCAAGGCCAAACAAAATGATATATATTGATGTACTAAAAGCTCAAACTATTGACAATTGTTGTAAGTGGAGGGAATAAATTCATATACAATTACTTTACATTTTAGGAATCATTTGATTTATAAAAATTATGATTTACATAATAAATAACGAATAACATAATGAATACAATATTTGGTTCTTTTATTCACATCTCCAAGTATAAGTAGAGGGGTAAAAACTTTGGTGGCTATAGATTATCTTTCATTGAAACTTTTAATTTATTCTTTTCATAATTTCCTAACCACAATATTAAATCCAACATCCTACATTTGATAGTTGAACTTAACATGAATTTCTAGGACTGTTCATCGATGACAACAAGTTAGTACAAATGGTAGAAGTTAAACCTAGAACCTGTTCAAATTTTGAAAACAAAGTTTTTATTAGACATAAATATATTCTACAAAATATATCATTACTTTCATACATCATCTAATTCAAATAATCATGATAGCCTACATATAAATATTACTAAATCAAAGAATAATTTTTTACCTTTTGGTTAAATGAAATGCGATCGAGATTTATATTTCCAACCTTTCTTCAATATAAATGTTACCCTTATCTAAAATTCCATTGTCAACTGTCATTTCTCTTTAATAATATCTTTCAACTAAGAAAATAGGAAAAATATAATCATTCATTTAGTAATATCATGGGAAAATATCATATTTAGTAGGTGAAATTATTACTATCAATATATATCTTTAATAATTAACCTCCTTTTCTTTACATCTCTTCTTTTACACCACCTCCAGTTAAGAATTCAACTTCCTTACTCTTAGGTTACCATGTGGCCTTCACAATTGGGTCCTTTAACTTAATGTCTCTTAGAACAGATTCCATATACCTACAAACGTTTAATAATATCCCCCAATTTAGTTCTAATGGCAATTGAGAAATTATTATTCATTTCTTCTAACATATTACACAATTTCATTTAATATCTATTATGTAATCAAAGGCCTTATAGAAAGCCAATTTTAGTTTTCTTCTCTTATTGGCATTAATCATCCTTCCAAATATTACTAACCTTAATTTTTTTGGTACCACCTAACAACATCATTTCACCACCTCTTAACAAATAGATATTTTAGAGTTTTTTTAATCTTAAACCTACTTAAAAATTTAAACATATGTTGACATAAAATTTCTTTAGACTTAAACAACATGTAGATATACTTTGCTAGTAAGGGTGAGTGTATACAACTCTTGCAAACTTTACCTAACTCCTCTAACTTGTACAAATTTTTATTTCCTTCAGTTCAAGTTTTTCTTATGTCATAACACATTATACTTATTAGTTCATTTTGTACAATATAAAACAGACCATTAATGTATGTATTCTAAATTTATTCTTAATATTAAATCATATAACCAAGGATATAATACTCCATGCATACAAGTGATCAAACTCTATCTTATTCTTAATATTTTTCTAGCTTACTTTACATATTGCTCAGGAAATTATCTTAATGTGCCACGAGCATGTATATAGTTACCAAAGTAAGTATTCATACCCTTACTTCTTTGTGTCATTGACATTCTCCTGTAAAAATGTTCCTTAACATTCGCTAAAGTGTAGTTCATATAATCATCAAATAAAGACCAAACCCATAAATTATTTCTCAATTCAAACTCAACAACCATTTCTTTATATTTTATTTTGAATTCTTTGGCATTAGTGTCATTATAAACAATATCCATAAATATATATTTCAATTTTTTATAAATCTTATGGGCATCAAATTTCTGAAGTACATTCTTAATTATATGCTACACATATAGATATGCCTTAGGGCAAGGATTACCAGTTTAATGGCATTGCCTATACCTTTGCATGCCTTTGGAATTACAATGTTTAGGTGACTTGCCATTCATATACCTCAACCATGTACAAAAAAACTAACAAAGTTTGTCAATCATCGTGCTGCTTAATAGTGTAAAACTTAGTAATATCTATTGGCCATGAATATTTACATCGAAAAATAGAGCAACTGATATTTGATATTTGTTCATAAGATAAGTGTATCAAATATGACTACATCTCCAAATTCAATATAAGTTTTCCAATTCTTTGCATTGGCCTACAAAACATTCCTTACCTTTCCCTGCTCATCCCAATCAATTCCATAAAAAAGAAATTTTCTATCTTTTTCTTTCATCAATTCCATAAAAAAGAATTTTGCTATCTTTTTCTTTCATTATAATGAATATTTTGTAGACTACTCCCACGTCTCCTTCTTTTAATCTCACTCATCTCAATATGTATACATGATAAGATAATTCTTTTGTAAACATTTTATGTTTTCATACCACCTATGCCTACAACAACAATTGTACATTTATGCAAGACTTTATTCTACAATCTTTATTCAGCTCCAATCTAGTCTTATTTGGCTATCTACAGCCTGATGTTGTGTCATAAACCTCTCAATACTTGAAATTAAATCATAGTTGTACACATCTTCAAACTTGATTATAGTCTAAAAACCTTCAACCAATTGACAACATACCCGAGCGTTATACCGAAATCTTCTACTTGATCTTGATTTTTCCTTATGATAAGCAAATGTTCTCTTCTTAAATTCTCCACTCTCATCTTTCCTTCCTCCTCTTTGGAACAATTTAAATATCATTTTAGAATTTTCAATCCTCATTCTCATTTTAGGTGCCACCTTTGTCTCAATGTTATTTGTTTGAATACTTGAGGTCATCACATCTAAAGTACTCTTCTCACACTCGATTTCATTGCTCATCTCTATTACACCATTATATTATATCAAAAGTACCACAACATTATTAAGAAACTATATTACAAAAAAAAAACTACAACATTGAAACTTATGTTGGAACTCATATTAACCACCCAAATTTGAATTACAAGTTACCAATAAATTATCACAAAAGACTCAAAAACTCTTCTCATATGTCACAGTGGCATTCGTACTTATGACTCCTATAGATGTATATGTAGCTTTCAAAACTTTAAATAGAAAATTGATTTACAACTAATGCAGACTTGTGAATATTAAGCTTACATTGATAATAGCTGATCATGATATAAAAACTCACCTTGGGCTAATTACAAAACTCCAGCAAATAGCACAAATACTATTGGTAAATGGAAATAGTTGGCTGCTGCGACACTTACGTGCTTGATAACGTAAGAGATGACAATGTCAAAAGAGACAAAAATAATTTCAAATTTGCGTAGCAGATCAATTGTCGGAGGTAACAATGACAAACGTCAAAAAAAATGATGACTAAACTACCTAAATATAACAGGAAACTCATGATGGAAACAACCAAACTTTCACTACAAAGATTGACATTTTTCTCGAGTTCTTTAACATATTTATCTTGAATCATATCAATTATAATTTTGCCCATCATCTAATTCTAAAATAACGGACTTAGTAACTAAAATTTTGAAGTTAATTTATCCAACATGGCAAGTGGCGGCCATCAAAGTAATTTTTTATCTTAAAATCTGTGTAGTTCGTTTACTTCTGCTTTATCTTATATGGTGTATGGGTCAAATCTTTAGCACACCTTTACCCTTTAGCCTATTCCAAGGCCATACAACTAATTTTTATTTACGTAAATATGTAAATGAAAA
Organism: Erythroxylum platyclados; assembly: GCA_027563515.1. Classification (NCBI taxonomy): domain Eukaryota; kingdom Viridiplantae; phylum Streptophyta; class Magnoliopsida; order Malpighiales; family Erythroxylaceae; genus Erythroxylum; species Erythroxylum platyclados. The sequence continues at coordinate 18,768,671 of JAOQMM010000172.1, read as the reverse complement.
TTAATAAAATAGGTTGGAACAGATTAATAGAAATAAAGGATCTGTTTTTAAAATTTTTTGGATCTCTTGCTATATCTTGTATAGAAGCAGTATTTCTATTTTTATTTTTAATAAAGATAAAGTAGCGTTTCTTTTAGCTTAAAACTCACAATATTATAAATACAAAGGCACTGAGTGAGAAAATGTAAAAATACAATAAGGTAGGATGTAGCCCATTTTCCGTTGATTTAAGGACCCCGTGGATGCTCATTCTCATCTACCTGTATAGACTATATGGCAATTTTACCTAATTACTTTTCTGCCTTGTTTTACCACTTGCGGACCTTAATTCTTTTTAATAGCGTCACCGATGTCAGAAAAGTGAAATAAATAGGTCAGATGGAACCAGCATGGCAACAAAGTCATTGATTTTCCTATTGTTTTTCTTATAGGAATTTGGCAATCTTTGACTTAATTTGTTGAAAGAAAGCAACAAGCTTGTAACTTGCCGAGACATGGAGAATATTTCTCTTCAAAGGTTTCTTGCTTTAGAGTAGCAAAGTTGCTGTCATCGTCAAAGCCGACTAGTACAAAAACGGCATATTAAAAACCGGCTGTCCTATTTGTTTATAGGTTTTGACTTCTTCTGCAAATAATTATCATGCTACCGAATGCATCTAGCCGCTAAAGCCTACGTAATACGGATACCTTTATGTACTTAAATTATTAAATTATTCTTTTTACTTAATACTAATTTAAGTATTTAAAATAATTATAGCGTTTTTAAAATATTTAAAATTAACCCTAATTTTTAAAAAATGTTTAAAATAACCTCTAATAAAGGCTAAACTTTATAAGTAATTCTGTCTAATTAGAGATTGTTTTAAACGTTTTTCAAGTATTTAGATTTATATTAAACATTTTACAAATATTAGAATTCATTAAACGTTCCGAAGCATTAAATTCTAACTTAGATTTCAACGTAAACGTTAGTGGCTCAATTCATCTTTTGGCCATTAGTATTACCATTTAAAGGTTTTGATCTTTCTCATCTTTCAAAATTACATAAAATTCAATTTTCTATATAACGGATACAAGCCAACTTGCATTTTTGTTTCAAAGTGTCTAAGACTAGCTGGGCATAACTCATAAATTACGATAAAAAACAGTTTAAATTAGAATAATATATTATTATTGTATAACTAACCCATAGAATTGTAGTTTTACATGGGAAGGGATCACAGCACACGTCAATCAATTTTCCTTATCTTTTCCTATGATTCATCCTTGAATTGTATGGCTGAGTTCTAAAGTCTACCAGTGTCGCCTGACATCCTTTCATTGACTTCAAAACCTTATGGTACCAAAATTTCTTACCCCAAACGCAAAAAATGATACCTTGCAAGAATCAAACACCTTTCTATGGACGTCATGCTTCCATCATGTCATATCATGCCACAGTATTTGAACCAAAACCTTTGTCTCTTGCGTATTTCATCCCTTGACTGTTAAAACTTTAATTCCCAATCTATAGCAACATAAAGGCCACTGGAATTTAATAACCCTGCTGGAGTATCCAAAGTATGCGGCAGCCTCCCTTAATGTCCAATTACATTATGTATCCATTACTTGGACGCAAAGGACATGTGATGAAGCCAAGCATCTACAAATAATACACAGAACGTGTGAACCAATTGTCATTGCACGTGTTTCCTTCTTCAATAATTATATAAAAAGTCAACGCTTTTCACCGAAACTATGTTTCAATTAGTACTCAATCACGTTGTGTCTAAGTACCATACTAGCCTTTTACTTTATATATTGCATTTATTCATCAGAATCGCCCCTACATGATTGCATGTGATATAGTGAAGAGCATATTCAGAAGAAGTGAGAGCATCATATACCATTTACAACTGTGGCAGCTCAAAAAAGACAACCAGTACAAGTGACTTCCGCCAAAATTTGGCTCTTTTTTCTCCCTAAAGAGTTGCGACTGACAGTTTAGAGGGAACCTCTGCCATCGCATCAAGGCTAATTGCGAGTTTTTGCTGTATCTTCACCATAGGTCTCGTCGCTTGATCTCATAATATTAGGCTTAAAACTTGTCTTGGCTTTGCCGCTTTTATTTGGAGTGCATAATCTCAACTCCAACTAGTTTCTGCTTGTATTTGTGCCTTCACTTCTAGTTGATCAAGCCCATGAAGACTCCAAATTCAAGACTTCCATTTCTAGTCATGGTGATCTTACTTGCTGTTAGCCACCTCTCAAGTTGTCGTCAACTCCATGGAAGTGTACGTTATCAAACAAGCAGCCCACCTGTTGAAACTGAGTTCTCTACACAGTTTTCATGGCATTTCCCAGCAAAAGCTCCTCAAGCGTCCAGCGAAAAAACGAAACCCCCAGTTTATGAAATCTCCCATAGAACAGTTCCAGGGGGACCAAACCCTCTCCACAACTGATTAGCTTTTTATCAGAGTATAATTTTACATATATATATCAGTAATAAGAAAATTATATGGACAGGTCCTTTTGCAGATATTTTGCTTCTTTTGTAGAGGGATTGAAAGTTTTGGACAGGAGATACGCAAACAATAGTATAGGAGATATGAAATCTTATTTAAAATGATCCTTGCCACACTCTCTGATGACATGATGCCAATTTCTAAAGTTCAATCTAAAGTCTCTGATGAAGCTGTTACTGCTCTTCGTACTAATACAATTTGTGTGCTTCTTTTTCATTTCGTTATTATAAACATTAAAGAAAATATTACAACAAAATAAAAGCAAACGACAAGTGTAATTATACTTTTGCTTATGTTGCTCCTCCGCCAGCTCCGATTGGGCAAGGGATCAATAGTAAAATTATCACCTTCTACCTCATCAATTATAAGAAAGGTGATGAATATGATCCTCCAGAATGATGGAAATCTGTAACCATGATATTACTAACCCATTACAAGTTTAAGGAAATAAAAGCAGATGAAGAAAACGTGCTACATGGTGTTAGATTGGAGGAGAAAATGAGTTGAAAATGATAATGATCAGTGTCAATAGATACAGAGATTGGGTTTTTGGTTGGAGAAAACGATTTATTCTCTGGTTCATGGATGGCATCTACATTTAGAATAAATTTGCTTGCTTCTAGTATGTAAGCCGAGATAAGTCTTTTTTTTACAACTGACGGTTATCAAGTTTGTAGAGAGAAGAAGAAAGATTTCTTGAATATGTCAACTACTATTATTAGAAGCTTGACTGCTTCTATTTATACGATACAATTCTTATCCTGTTGTATCAGTTGTTTACATGTCCTACGAGTAATTCTTTAACAAACTAATTAACAAAAATGCTAATTATAATTTACAAACTTTACTATTACTACGAGTCTCTATGTAGCTACTGCTACTCCTTTTACACTCCCCCTCAAGATGAACATGATTATCAGTCAAGTTCATCTTGCTGAGTAGCAGATTAAATTGTGTGGTATGCAAGGCCTTTGTAAACAAGTTTGCCAATTGTTCATTCTTCCTTATGAACTCTGGTTTAATCACACCAGCTACTATCTTTTCCCTTATGAAACGGAAATCCATTTCTATGTGATCTCATGAAGTACTGGATTTTTGGAAATATGTATAGCAAACATATTGTCATAATAGAGGACGGTGGGATGTTTAGGCTGAATGCAAAAATATCTCAAAAGATGAGTCAACCATATGATTTCACAAGTTGTGAAAGCGATTATAGTCTACTTCAGTAGAGCTCCTGGAGATAGTGTTTTGCTTCTTGGATTTTCAACTAACAAGAGAATCTCTAGAGAATATACAATAACCAGTAAGTGATTTCCTTGTTTCAACGCATCCTCTCCAATCATTGTCATAATAACCCGTCAATCCCAAATGAGATCGCGCTAACATAAAGATTCCTTTCTCAAGTCTGCCTTTTAAGTATTTTAGGACTTTAAATGTTGCACTGAGATGAACATTTGCTGGTTTATCCATGTATTGATTTAGGACATGCACAACATATCTAATATCAGGCCTTGTTAATTTTATATATATAAGCTTTCCAACCAATTGTCTATACACAATCGCATCTTACAATAAACCTTCCTCCGCATGTCTTAATTTTTGATTTACTATTATTGGAATAAGGCTAGGCTTTACAGCAAGCTGTCCAAACTCTTTTGGCAATTCTAGGGTGTATTTTCTTTGGCAAAGCAAAATTCCTTCTTCATTTCTATTAACCTCTATACCTAGAAAATACCTCAATTCTCCAAGACCCTTCAACTTGAAATGTGTCTTCAACATTAGCTTGAGTGACTTTATTTGCTCTAGATTTGAGCTCCCCATCACAATATCATCAACATAGACCAAGAGCGCAATTAAACCTCCTTCAGTCTACTTGATAAACAACAAATAATCTGACTTTAATTGATGGAAGTTATTATCTAACAAACATTTTGTAAATATCTCATTCCAATGCCGTGATGCTTGTTTAAGTCCATACAAGGACTTATGGAGTTTGCAAATAAGAATTTGGTTATGTTGCTGGGTGCTGTCAAAGATAGAAGAAGACGAGATACCAGATTCCACGCCCTTAATCTCCCCCTAAAGTTGGTACCCTAGAGGTAACTGCATGTAGACATCTTCATGGAGCTCACCATTTAGAAAAGCATTATTCACATCCAATTGAGCTAAATGCCAACCAAAGATAGCAGCAAGGGCTAAGAAGAGTCGAACTATCATATGCTTCACTACAGGACTAAAATTCTCTTGATAATCGAAACCTTCTTGTTGAGTATACCCCTTTGCGATAAGACGAGCCTTGTATCTCTCAATTGAACCATCAAACCTGAGTTTAACTTTATACATCCATTTACACCCAACTGCACGTTTATTAGGGGGAAGAGAGACAACAGAGCATGGTTTGTCTTCATGCAACGCAACAAACTCATCCCTCATAGCCTATACCCAATGATCATGTTGTATTGAATCTTGAAATGTGGTAGGTTCATAGGTACGTAATGAAGGAATAGAAAAAATTTTATGGGTAGAAGAAAGATGAGAATCAGATAGATAGGATTCTATAGGGTAAGGAGGTACAAGGTGAGTATTATGGATTGTACTTTGGCTCTAGAGGGTATGGTGATAACTGTCTAAGTAAGAAGGTAATTTCTTGGGTCTGGAGCTCATTCGAAGGGGAGTATTGTAAGGTGAATGATGATGTAGTGATGTGATAGGTGGAGATGGATCAAAAGTGAAGGTGTCAACAAGTAAGTATGAGTCTGTAGATGAAGTGGGGTCATCAGAAGTGGAAGGTGAAATAGGAGCCATAACAGGAAGAGTGTTGGGAAGGTCCAAAGGAACTGAATTTAGTGCATTTGGTAAAACAAAATCATTGAGAAATTCTAGAATATGAGAAAGAGGTATATTAGATAAATAAGGGAATAAATGTTCAAAAAATATGACATCTTGAGACAAGAAAACATATTTGGAAATGAGATCATAGACCTTATAACCTTTGGTAACATTGGAATATCTAAGGAAAAGACATTTTTAAGAACTTGAATCAAACGTCTTTTTGGTAGGAACAAGATTAGAGGCAAAACACAAACAACCGAAAACTTTAAGGTGAGTATAAGATGGTGTTTTCTGGAAAAGAATTCCATAAGGACTACGATTTTTCAGTATGGAAGTTGGGAGTCGATTCATGATGTGAGTGGCAGTGAGCACTGCATCTCCCTATAAATGAAGAGGAAGATTGGCTTGAAAAAGCAATTCTCTTGTCACATTTATAAGAGATGTTTTCTCTCGGCTACCCCATTTTGTTGGGGGGGTGTAAGGACATGTGGTCTGATGTATTATCCCATTAGTTGAATAGAAAGATGGGAGTTTGAATTCAAGGTCATTATCTGATCTAATAAAATTGATAGATTTCTGAAATTGAGTATGAATATGAGTGTGAAACTGTTGGAGCAAATGTGCTGTTTCATTTTTGTGTTTCATAAGATATACTTAAGTGACCTTAGTAAAATCATCAATAAGAGTTAGAAAGTAGGGATTACCATATAAATCTTGTTGAGAATAAGGACCCCAAATATTAGTATATATTACTTCAAATGGAAAATTAGAGTGAGGTACATGTGTAGGAAATGGATTTCCCTTTTGTTTTGCTCCAGGACAAACTAAACATGGTTTATAATCTGTGAACTTTATTCCAGGAATGAATGAACGTAAAGAAAACGTTCTATCAGCAGATGGATGTCCTAATCTATAATGCCATATATCATAGGATTCCGCAAAGTTTGATGTAGAGAAGGCTACAGGAATGGCTGACTTTGGAACTGGAGCATGAGCAGAAGAGTTCAAAGCATCAAGGTGAGTGCCTTGCTATAAGAAATACAGTCCTTGCTCTTGCCTAGCAGTCTAATGGTCATCCATAAGGGGAGGACCTAGATGTAGCAGAAATTAGAAAGAAAAATGAAACCAAGAAGCTGATGTTTAATGATTTTACTGACAGAATTTAAAGTAAAACTGGGCACATACAAAATGTTATTGATAGTTAAGGCAGAAAGAACCTGTACTGTGCCAATATCTGTAACTTGAAGTTGAGACCCATTAGGAAGTTAAACAAAATGATTTTTAACTGATTTGAAAGTTTGAAATAAGTGTGTGGAACATATGATATGATATGTGGCTCCTATATCCATAATCCAAAGGGAGTTGATGAATTTTGTAGCTAATAATGCCGTAAGTTTATGTGAATTTGCATAATTGTATAAGGAAGAAATGTTACCTGCGAGATTATTATAAGTGAAGTTAGGACTAGATTGAGGTGCAATAATAACATGATGATCACTAAGCAGAGTTATGAGCTTCTGAAGTTGGTCACTGAGATGAGAAAAACTGGTATTTTGAGTGCCCACGTTGATATATGGAGAAGCATCAGTGACCTGAGCACAAGGTATATCAGTCATATTGACATCACCATTTTCAACTGTAGAGACTGAATAGGCTGAGGAAGTGGAATTTCTTCCCTTTGTAAATTTAAAGTTTGGAGGAAATCCAATAAGTGTATAACATTTCTCTCTTTTATGTTCAGGCTTCCCATAATAAGAACAAGCATCCTTGCCTTTTTTTACTACCATTGCCGATACATTTCCAAAACTCTGCACCATGTGATTCCTTTGATTTTCTTCCGCAATCAGCAAATTATGCACATCATCAAGACTAAGAAAAGGTTTCATAATGATAATATGTGGTCCTAGATTCTGGTAAGTTTCATTCAGTCCATTTAGAAATCGAAACACATAATCCTTCTGTTGATGATCAATGTATTTTTAAAACAATTCTGATTGCAGAAGCCACATTCACAGTGAAGCAAAGGTCTAAAATTTCTTAATTCTTCCTATACCGCATTAAGCTCAGTGAAATAATGATCAATTGTATTAGTATCTTGAGTGATACTTCATAATTGTTGCTGGAGTTGACAAATCTTACTATCATTAGGTTGAGAAAAATGCTTGCTTAGCCTCTCCCAAATCTGACTTACGATGTCAATGTAGAACACAGTAGAAGCTATTAAAGGTGATATTGATCTAAGCAACCAGGCCACCAACAAATTGTTGCAACAATACCAAGTATGATATAGAGGACTATTCTGAGCTGGCTTTGGTATAGATCCATCCAAAAATCCCTGTTTGTTTCTGATAGATACAGCCAGCAAAAACGATCGACTCCATGTGATGTAATTTGTGGTGGTTAGCTCTAGAGATACAAGAACTGAGCTGTGATTCTCCGAATGATGTGAAAAATAAGGTGATCCTAGATCCTCCATTGGAGTAACTGTCGAAGATTCAGATATGAGCTCTAATACCATTTTACAACTAATAGTTATTAAGTTTGTAAAGAGAAGAAGAAAGATTTCTTAAATATGTTAACTATTATTATTAGAAGCTTGACTGCTTCTATTTATACGATACAATTCTTATCCTATTGTATCAGTTGTTTACATGTCCTCTGAGTAATTATTTAACTAACCAACAAAAGCTAAACTAATTAACAAAAATGCTAATTATAATTTACAAACTTTGCTATTACTACGAGTCTCTCTACAGCTACTGCTACTCTTTTTACAGTTATACAGTTTTTTTGAGAAAAACAAGCATGAAATTAAGGCTTGAAATCATATACTTCATTTGAAAACTATATATATACATATAACTTACATATCATTACAAAACTATCTAACTTTTCTGTTTAATTTCTATTAAACATCAACATATATCATCATTGCATTTAACCAAAGTAAAGAATATTAAAATAAATTTTCTAATCTGACAGAGAAAGTGTCATAATCTTAACATTCTTCCTTACCACTTCAACTGAAAAAGTGTTTTCTTCAATGTTTCAAATCTTGTCTTTGGCAAAGCCTTGATTAGTAAGTTTGTCAGCTAATTTTCGAAACAATAACAAACCAACTTAATTTCTTCTTCTTTTTCTACATCTCTGATAAAAAGATACTTGATTTTCATGTATTTGATTTTTCCATGTAAGACTGGATTCTTCATTATAGCAATGACTGATTGGTTATCACACAATATATCAGTAGGACCTTCTTATTTCTGTGATAAATCACTAATGACTTTTCTTAACTAAATGATCTGATTGACTGCTCCAACTGTTGCAACATATTCAGCTTCTGTAGTTGATTGAGCCACAATATCATGCTTCTTTCAATTTTAACTGAACACACCTAAGCTAAGAGTGAAAAGATAACCAAATTTGCTTCTCAGGTCATCTTGTGAACCAGCATAATCATTATAAGTGTATTTACATAATTTTGATGCTTTTTCCCTCTTAAACCGAATTCACATATCCTTAGTGCCTTTAACATACTTTAGCACTCATTTTCCAGCTTTGTAACGCAACTCACTTAGAATTGCCATGAATTTTGAAAGAAGGCTTGCTGCATAAAATAGATCAGGTCTAGTGGCAATCAAGTACAACAAACAACCAATGAAACTTCTGAATAATTTCTCATCTGCTTTCTTTGCAACATCATTTTTACTTAATTTTTCATTTAATACCAATGGATTAGTGACACTCATGTTCTCCATGTTGAACTTCTTTAGAATTTCTTGGGCATATTTTTTCTGGCAGATGAAGATTCCTTGATCAATTTATGAAATTTTAATGCCAAGAGAGTATGAAATTTCCCCCAAATTAGTTATTTTTAATTTTTTTCATCTCTTCCTTGTACTCATTTATCAACTATATACTACTTTTAGTCACTAGTAAGTCATCAATATAAAGTGATACTATTAAAAGGTCATTTTTAGATTACTTTACGTAGAAAGTGTGTTTGCCTTTGTTCCTGTCAAATTTTAGATTGCTCAAGTATTCATCAATCCTATTATACTAGGCTCTTGGTGCCTATTTTAGGCCTGAAAAAGACTTATAGTAAGTGCACTTTATTCTCTTGGCCTTTGATAACAAATCTTTCAGGCTATTTTACATAAATTTCCTCACTTAATTAACTACTAAGGAAAGCTGACTTCATATCTAATTGGCCTTTAAGAATTTTGAGCTACGAGTGCCAAGAGTAATTTGATAGCGTCATGCCTTGCTAATTGCTATTAGAGCAACGGTATTTTGAAAATTAATGCCAACTTGCTAAAAATGACCTTTCACATCTAATCCTGCTTTCAATTTCTTTATAGAACCATCATGATTCATTTTGGTTCTAAAAACCCATTTCAAGCTATTTATTTTTTTCTATCAAGTCTATCAACCAATTTTAACTTCTCCTTCATTGCATTCACCCAACCTTCCTAATTTGCTGCTTCTTCATATATGGTAGATTCCATAAATGAAGATGTATTACATCTCTCATATATATTTGTTAAGAGTCTTATACCTCTAATTTTATCATCTTCACTTTCTAATTCAGCTCTAACTTCAGCTACATCTTGTTCTTAAGGAAAGTTCCCTCTGATCAAATTCTTTTTATCCAGTTATGTTATTTCTTTACTCCAATTCCAAGTCCCAACTTCATTAAACTTTACATCTCTGGCAACAACAACATTTTTTGGCTTGCAATGAAACAATCTCTATGTGTTATTATGACTTCTATTTCCCAAGAACACAATAGTAACTGCTTTTCGATCTAACTTGTCTCTTTTGGCTATAGGTATGTTGATGTAGGAAAAATAGAAGAATTATTAAGTAGTATCTAAAATTCACAAAATTAGGAAATACGGTTGATATTAGGCTACTAGAATATCAAGTTTTAGGGTTGAATTTTGGCTAAGAATACTAAAATTTCAGATTTTGTATAGGTAGAGTTTTAAGGTTTGATTGTTAAAAATTTAGGCTTAGGATTTCAGGTGTAATATGACTAGAATTTAGGTTTGAGATGGATGGAACTTTGTGAGGAACACAAACAATAGATAATAGAAAACTGAAAATCACTCCTAGGGTCTAAGAATCACTTTTAGAAGAAAGCATCATATCTTTTAGTTGAAAACTCAAGTTTGTAGAAAAATTTCAGATTGTTTGTTACTGAAGGGCTGAATACACACATATTTATAGAGAGGTTTTTAGAAATATTATTCTATTAGGAAAGGGTTGCTAACAAATTTAAATTATATTCTAATAAAAATTCTATTAATCCTAAACAACTAAGATAACATATCTAAAATAGAATAACATATTAATTTACTACTACTTCCTATCTAATAAGGAATCATAAAACAATCTAAATTTCAGCTCTTATATTTGATGTTAAATGAATTCTCAAACCTCATCCCAGCAAATTAAGGCTTGTGGTTGACTAGTTTTTCTCTTTTATTTCTTCTATATACTTTCATCTTATTTGCATCAATTCTCTCCAGTTTGTCTGAAGTCGTACTTGACGTAGAATGTGATAAATAGTGATTATATAATTCTGGATTCAATTTTTGAAATTTTGATTCTAGAACCCAAGTATAAAAAGTCAAAAATTGGTCTTCCTTTCCACTTGACAAGAAATTGTCCATATCCTTCATCTTTTGTGAATACAATTTGTTCATCAAGAACATATTCTATTTCCTCTTTAATATGGGGAATGTTTAGATGTCTTATAGCTGCATTAGGGGATTACTCATCTTGTTCATGATAAATATTTAAGTCCATAATGTTAATGATAGGACTTATTCCCATGTCAGTTGATAATTCCAAAACATAAGCATTAGTACTTATCTTCTTAATAATCTTATAACGTCTAGTATTTTGTGAATGAAGTTTATTACATTTTCTTTGCTGAAAATAATCTAAAAAAATTCTAACCATCACCATATACCCTTCATTGAATTCCATAAATCGACGATGTTGATCAACATGTTCTTTATAAAACAAATTGTTGGTTATTATCTTTTGTCGTATTCCATCAAAGATGTCACATATTAGTTGTGCAAAACCTTCAGCTTCAACACTAATTCATGTTGTTGTGGTAAAGGAACAAATCAATAGACTCCTTGGTTGAACTCCCGAGATTATCTCAAATGGGCTCTTACCAGTAGACCTATTTATAGAACTATTATATACAAATTCTATCATTGGAAAAAGTAGGTCATAGTTTTTTATGATGTTTCTAACCAAACATCTTAACAAGTCCCCCAATCTTCTACTCACCATCTCTGTTTGTCCATCAGTTTAAAGATGGAAAGAAATTGAAAATTAAAGCTTAGTGTTTAATATTTTTTATAAAGTTCTCCAAAAAAACTCAAACGATGGTTAAAGGTAATCGATGGAGACGTACAACCTCTTTGAAGAAAATTTTAGCAATATAGACAACATTATAAGTCTTGGAACATGGAAAAAATGACTCATCTTGGAAAACTTATCCATCACCACAAAAATATAATCATAACCTCTTATAATTTTAGGAATTCCCTAAACAAAATCCATAATTATGTCTTATCATAATTCATGAGGCACAGGTAGTGGGATGTATAATCCATAATTTTGTTTTCTTCCTTTAGCTAATTGACATGTTTGACAATGTTGTATGACCTTAGGCATATCCTGCTCTAAAGAGGGCCAATAAAAGGGATATTTGTCCAATACGATGATTTTTTCTCTTTCAAAGTGTCCTACTACTACTCATCTATGTAGTTCCCAAATCACATACTCCCTTATAGAAGGCTATTGTCGGGTATAGTTGTAGTAATATATTGTGCTATTAATATTACTTGTCTCGGTATTATTCTGTCTAGGAAAG
>JAOQMM010000172.1:18718734-18730557 GCA_027563515.1 Erythroxylum platyclados | reverse complement strand
CTTATCTCTAAAAGTTGTAACATATTTCTGGGATTACCTGTGTCAACCAAAAGACTCAATTTCATGGAATGAAAACCCAAAATTTAACATATGTGACAAAATTTTAAAAAAATAATCCTAATTTTATTGGTGTTGTCAAAAAAACTTTTATCAGATGATATGTTATCGATGATGTGTTGAACTATTAATCTCATGGAATATACTAGACAAGTCATCTTTATTTTCATCTACCAGATTAACTTCTTAATTGTAACTTTACGAGGTTGAAGTGAATTAGTTTTTAATGATTGTTTGATAACATTGAATATTCTTTTTCTTTTTTTAGCTCTAATTAATAACGTGATGGACTTTGGTTTTTATTGTAGAAATATAGTTCGTTCAATGGTTATCTTTTTAAGAGGTTGTAAGTTTTGAGCCACCCATTTCCTGGTAGCTAATAATGATGCTTTGTATATTTAGATAAAATTGTTCCATCATTTTATTTTTAATATTCTTATTAAAATTAACATATTCAATTGTTAGTCTTGCTTATATTCATAAATATTGGAATGAAGAATATGGGAGACAAATACTAGTAATGTGTTGGTTTTTGATTTTTTTTTTATAAAGAATAGTTGGTCCATTGGTTATCTCTTTGGGAGGTTATAAGTTTTGAGCCACCCATTTCTCGATAGCTAATGATGATGTTTTGTATATTTAGATAAACTTGCCCCAATCATTTTATTTTCAATTTTATTATTAAAATTAATATATTCAATTATTGGTCTTGTTTGTAGTCATATATCTTAGGATGAAGAATATAGGAGACAAATGGTAAGGATACAAGAAACATGTCTTCATATTATTTGGTTGATATTTTGTTTTGAAGATAGAGTAGCCTTGTTAAACTTATGATTGGAATATTTGTAAAGATGTTCCATCTCATTTTCACTAACTTCCAAACCATGAGCAATTATATTTAGAACCGATGTTATAAATGAATAGTCATCAATGATGATTGATTATGTTTTATATTAAGAAAGATTGAATCGGGTTTGTTGGTAATCTAAACAGGTATAGATTAGAGAATAAGATAGATTCATGGAAAACATGGCTTCAAATTTCTTTGGATGCTAAAGCTCTTAGTTCTAATTTATGGAATAATGTTCATGATCTTGCATATGGAATAAGCAAGATTGGTTTATTGCCTTTAACAAAAAGGAATTTTATTTTGATGAATTAAGTTTCTTCTAAAATAAGGGAATATCAAGTTTTTGTTTTTGATAAATCACATGGTTTATAATTGCAAATTTTTAGAAAGAAATTTCATATAAATTCAATATGATTGACATTATAAAAATTATTTTTAATTATTAAGATATTGTGGAAGGATTATTTTTCCAAAATATGAATTTTAAGAAAAGGATTTTCAGAAAGAAGAGTTATTTAGACTTTAAAAAAGAATTATCAAAGATTGTTGAGTTTGCAAATTACTTTGCAAGTTATCTTTTATTTAATAACTAGAGTAACATTAGTCATATCTATGGATCAAATCTCTATCCAAACATGATCAAAGTATTCACTATAAAAATTAAAGTCAATATATGGATTGATGGTGATCAGTGGTGCAATGTACCATAAGAGCTTATGTATGTAATGCCCCAAATAAACCCTAACCTAAACAGGAAGGACAAGTATACATGGTTGGAAAATCCCTTAGGAAAGTTCAAAAATAAATCATGTTTGAAGTTCCTAAGAGCTATAGGAGTAACCATGGCTTGGTAAAAACTTTAACATTAATCCTAGGGCTTTATTTCTACTGTGATTAATTGCTAAGAATAAACTTTCTACTTTGGACAGACTGAGCTTCTTAAATCTGAATGGTAATTACTACTTGTAAAGTTACTCTAGAGACTACTAACCAACTATTCTTTTTAGTGCCACTTTTTCAATAAGGATCTAGAACACAATTTAAGACTTGTGCTAACTTGACAGAACTAACATGTACATTAATGACTACATAGTTTAGCTAGTGGAGGATAGAGAGAGGCTAGACTATTTACCTTATATCATTTATTACTTATATACATAGGATATATAAGGAAAGGACTAACAAATGCTTCAAGGGGTTGAAGAATTCAAGATAGGTGGCTAAAAAACAGTGTATATACTTGATAAGGGAATAATTAACTCTAAATTCCATTACTAAAACCTATCAACATAGCATATGCTTGGAAAATATAAAAGGATATCCATACATTCTAGAGACTACTAGGATCCTTAGACTAGTTAGGTCTTATGTATTTATGCTGATGTTAAGCAATCTCATCTTAGTTAAACTAGACCTTATGTTTTAATCTAGTACTTTAATGTATATATTTTCCTTATCATAAATATAGTTTTGATTAGGATTAATCACATCTAAAGTTCCATCTTCCATTATCTCATTAGTTTTACAGAGACATTTCCTTGGCTTTTATATTTGATGGAAATTATGAAATCTTGGTTGTTAAACAAAATAAAAGGTTAACAAAAGAACAAAAACACTCATATGGGTTTAAGTTTGAAAAAATGGTAAACCGTGAACAAACACAAAGTTATAGTAAATCTTATAGTAGTTGTGTAAACACCATTAAAATAACTTAATAAATTTTTAGCTTATTTATGTATTTTGCAGGGGTGGGATTGACACGTATATAGTAGTTTGCAAAAAGCTTTGCTCAGTTGCAGATAATTTCAAATGCTTGAGGCAAAAATGACAATAGAGCGTTGAAAACACTTGTTAATGCATTTGATAGGGATCACTAAATGAGACAATGATCTGCATTACGACTTTCCATCCTACTTCATCACCATTCATAAAGATGGTTTAAATGTAATTACCATGAACTCTATGCTCATTTCTATTTGAAAGGGCCCATGTATTATTGTAATAGTTAGACATCATAACAGACCCAATCATCAATGATCTTAACAATTTCACATCCATTTTTCTTTGTTTCAAATTAATAGCATGGAAAAACTATTGAACTTTATAATCTTAAATTAAAATAATTTAATCATTAATCTTGGATTTACAAATGAATACAAGGGTTAGTTTGTGCTTTCCATTATTGGCATCAAATACACTACCATCACTCCTTTTGGAAAAATAATGAATGACACATCCTACATAATTCTCCATGAGAATACATCTATCATCCCCTTATACAATAATTCATGGACATGAACAACTCAATATAACTTTTGGAATGATCCTATAATAGGTACATACTTTGGAAACAAATGGTAGTTATTATTTATCAACTCAAAAGCATACATTATTAACTTAATAACATAACTTATTAGCTGATTGAATGGAATAAAAAGGTGGTTAAGTATTATAACATTTATTTTTTTATAATTGAAATAGCTATCCAAATTTGGCTCCTCAACAATCCTCACACATAACTAACAAGATTAAAAAGTTATATCATTCATTTATTAGTATCATGCAGATACATAAACATATTCAGTATCTTAAATTACTTGCATCAATACGTGATTACTCATAACTAACCTATTTTTTACTCACATATCTTCTATTAGACCTTCTATGCTTAAGATTTCAACATTTTTACTTTAGGTCTAACATAGGGAATAGATACAATTAGGTCCTTCACCTTAGCATTTGTTGGAATGTAACTAGTGTTCTTACAACAGTGACTGTTATTTACGAACTAAACTACATTCTCGGTAGATAAATTTTTTTATTTTCTTGTTCTAACATATTATACATGTACTTAAATTTCAATGCACCATTAATAATATAATCAAGGCCTTATGAAAAAGAAATTTCAAATTAGTCGTCCTAGTAGCAGTCACGTCATTGTTATCCTAAATGTTACCAACCTTTATTTTTATATGCTGTTAAACAATATCCTTTTACCACCTCTTAACAAATAGATTTCATGAAATTATTCGACCTTTAACCTAGTCAAAATCTCATATATGTTACAACACAATCCCTTAAAATTCAATCAACATATAACTACACTTAGATAAAGGAGGAGTGTCACCTAATATAACTACATATAACCTGAGCATATTGGAACTTGCACCTATCTGCTCTACCTCTTAAATCTTTCAATCTCCTTCAATGCTACTTTTACTAACCTCGTAGCACATCAAACTTGTTAGCTCTTCTTACACAATATAAAATAGAGAATTAGTATACACCTTATGAAATTCTTTCTTAATATCAAATCATGTTACCAACGATACACTACTCCTTGCACTCAAGTAATCAAACAACATTTCTTTCTTAATCCTTTCCCTGATCAGTTGCTCATATTGCTCAACGAATTGTCTCAAAATGCTATAGTCATGTATATAGCCATCAAAGTAAGCATTTATACCCTCATTTCTTTGTTTTGTTAATATTTCCACCTAAAAATGGCATCGAACTTATAGTGGAGCCGTTATGGTCAAAAAGGGACTTAACTATGAATTATCTTTTAAGTTAAACTTCACAACCATGGTAGCCAATTTCCTCTCAAACTCTTTGTTGTTCCTAGCACTGTACATGACATCCATAAAACTATCTTTCAATTTCTTATAATTCTTATAGGCACTAAATTTCTCAAGTATTTTTTTAGTATGTGCCACAAACATAATCTATGCCTAACGTTCTTCAATATCAACTCATTAGCATTACCTATACTTTTACACTCATCTGTGTAGGTGGCTTCTCATCTATAAAACTTAACTATGCAAAAAATAGTCAGCAAAAAGTTTTGATGGTTTCACTAATTAACATTACATATCCAAGTAAAATAGATTGACCACTATAAGTTACAATTATAAATGGAGCAAATTTTATTTAGTAATTGTTCATGCGATAAGTCGTATCAAATGTTGCCAAATCACCAAACTCAACATATGTTGTATGGCTCCTTGCATTGGACCAACAAATATTCCTTAACCTTCCATCCTCATCGCGATCAATTTTGTAAAAGAAATCTACTACCATTTTTCTTGTATAAACGTCTTATATGATCATATCCACTTATAGCTACTACAATAGTCTATACATTAGTGTATGGATTAATCCTACAACTGTTGTACATTTCTAGTTTACGTCTAGCATGACTATCAACAACACAATGTTGCTTAATGAACCTTGCGTAGCTTGATTTATTTTATAGGTATGCACATCTTTAAACTTGCTTACACTTTAAATACCTTCATCACATCAATTTGTACCATTTTCTTCAACTACATTTCACTAGTTTCTATCATAATGGTTTGCGTGACCAACCTCTATGACACATTGATGTTCTACTCTTAAAATCTTTATTCTTTTCTTTCTTTCCTAAGCTTGTAGCATTGGAAAAACCATATCATCTAGCGTATTTTTGGTAAAAATTAAAAATCATTTTCCAAATTTCAAACTTCATTGCCACTTCAATCACCACTTTTGTCTGAGATCCCCCTCCCCACTATATGATATCATCACATTTAAACATATATTAACTAGTCACAAGTACACATACTAATATAAAATACACAATAAAATAATGCTTGCAAAAATTATTCAACTCTAGAGCATAGACGATCCTCTTCTTCTATGTAGCCATTTTATCTATAAACAAATACTGAAGGACATGTTAAACTTATTTCTCAAAGAAATTAGTTTTAAATTTAATATGTTATTTTTAACAAAACTCTCTAATTGTTTACTTCACATTTCTCATAGCAATATTGTTTTAAACTCTATTACACTTTTGAGTACAACATTAAAGAAAACTTCATAGATAACCTTACTATAACCATAATACTCACCTTTTTTTCCCTTCCTCTCTAAATAACATAAAACTAAAATAATTGCTGAAAAATGAGGAATTATGGAAGGTACAAATTAAACAAAATTAAAAGCTTGTATTATAAGTTGAATCTAGAAGTACACTTTTAAGCTTCCTCACTGATACTTTGGTCCTAAAATTATAGGAGACTAGCTAAAAAGTAATTAATCATCAATAGATTGAAAAAAAATTTCTCGTTAATTGACATATTTCTCCTAAAGAATTGAAAGATGAACATAGGTAATTATACTGTTGTATACTTAACCATGTGCAATACCAAAACATAGTAAACATGATTTCAAACAAAGGAGTGTAATTAACAGTTTCTACTGTGAACTTATGTAATTGTTCCACACATTTATGTATATGTTCATATACCAATTTATGTCATTAACATGTCATTTTAGAAATAATACCATTGAACTTCATATGCTCATGTAGTTAACCATGCTTGAAATTACCTTTAATTGATAATTTTATGCACGATTGTGTATGAAACTATACTTTATATTTTCTTTTCTCCATTTTAAATGAGAACATGTTTAAAGCCAACATATGTGGTTAAATCCATATTTAGGGAAAGCTGGGAACTTTAAAGGAGAAAAAAAATTGAGTGGCAAAACCTATGCCTTCCTAATTGGTTTAAGGATATCATCTACTTAGATTCTGAACCTAACTCTGCTAATAAGAAGGATTTGGAGGCTGTTTGATGACAAAGAAGCAATATGCTCTAAATGGATGCATGAGTACTACTTATCCAGGATTATTTTTTGGTAGTGAGTATTAGTAAAGAGCATTCATGGAGCTTAGTACAAATGCTAAGACTAATGGTTCTACTTTACTCTTCATTTAAAATGGTAAGGAATGGAATGACTACTTGGTTTTGTTTTGACAGTTGGAGCAACCTTGGACCCGTACATCTGAGGGAGCAATTTTCAACATTTAGAATAAGGATACCCCTAAATTCCAAGGTCAATGACATCATCTCTTAAGGGAATTGGTGCCTTAGTTTAGAGACTCAACCTTTATTATTGAAAATCTAATTGCATATCAACTAAATTTTATTGATGATGAAAAGTCTGGTTGAGGGATTCTACACACAGATTCACTAATAAATCATGTATTGAACTATTCAAACCCCACTCACAAAAAGTTAATTAATATGATCTAATATAAGCTAAATCATTAATCCCTAAAGCCTCTTTCATTAGCTGGCTTGTAGTCAAGCAAAGTTTGAAGACAAGGAATAGATGTTATGGTATCTATGACACTTTCATGATTACTTTTCTAGCTTTTACTTGAAAATAATGCATATCTTTTATTCTCGTATGTTTTATTACATAGTCTTTGATCTAGAATCAAGTTGTTATTGAATCTTTACTTTGGAGAGAGGGAATGGCTAAATATTGTTAAATGGGCTAGTGAGTCAGTAAGGAGAAAGAAATAGGATGCTTATTTTCTAAGAACAACTTTCATATATAGCATTTATATGTTATAGTATGAAAGAAACAACAGACTACATAGGGGGCTCATTAACGACCAAGTATGAATTGACAACTAAGAATATCTTTTGGATTAGGGAGATCATTCTGGTAAACAAAGAACACCTAAGGATATAGGGATGTGATGCTTGTGTGAAGCATACAAAATTTGATAAGTTTTTAACTAAGTTAGATAAATGCAAATTTCTAGGGTATCCAAAAGAGAGTATTGAATATTAATTGTACCATCTTCTGAAGTAAAAGATTTTTGTATCAAGACATACTAAATTCTTAGAAAGATAATTTATTCCTAAGGGAAGTAGTAGGAGTGAGGCAGAACTTAGAAAGTTCAAGAACTATAAATTTACATTCGAATGGAAAGAGAACCTCAAGTTGATAGATATGATGTATAAACTAGGTTCAAGAGATGCATAGCCTCTCACACACTCATTAGATCAGATCTACATATTAAAAAGGGGGAATACAATGTATGACTCATAGATGATGAACTTATAACTTTAGAAGAAACATTGTCTTATATTCATTCTCTAAAATAGTATCAAGCCATTATATCTAAAATGGAATCCATCTACACTAACCAAGTATGGTTTTTGGTGACGCTCTTGATGGTATTATACCTATTATATAAAACTGGGTTTTTAAGAGAAAAAATTGTTATGGAACTATGCTTAATTCCATAAAAATCTTATTTTCTATAGTTGCATATGATGATTATGAAATGTAGAAGATGGATGTCAAAACAATATTTGTCAATAGGAATTTGCTTGAGGATATTTATATGATATAACCTTAAGGTTTTGAGTCTAAGATATTTCCTCTCAAGTATGTAAGTTGCAAAAGTCCATTTATGGACTTAAGCAAACTTTATGGAATTGGAACTAATCAAAGATTTTAACTTCATTAAAAACAAGGATGATATATGTATCTATAAAAAGGTTAGAGGGGGTGTAATCATCTTCCTAGTATTATATGTGGATGGCATATTAATGTTTGAAAATGACATAATAATGCTTAAATATGCAAATATTTGGTTGTCTAAGAATTTCTTTATGAAGGATGTGGCTCAAGCAACCTATATTCTAGTATTAAGGATTTATGGAAATAGAATAAAGAGGTTACTTGTCTTATCCCAATCTACGCTCATAGACAAAATGTTAAAGAGGCTTAACATGGAGAATTCCAGGAGGCGATTCTCACCTATGTCCTATGGAATTTCTCTCTCATAGAGTATGTTGATAAGGACACAGGATGAGAGAGATACAATAGATCATGTTTCATATGCTTCAGTTACCGGACCAATCATATATACAACACTATTTACTAGACTAGATGCCTCTTATGATTTGAGCAGATTTTAAGAAAATCCTAGTAATGGTCATTTGATGGTTGTGGAAAACATCTTAAAGTAATTAAGAGGGACTAAAGATGTTTTCTAGGTCTATAGAGGACCTAAACTAAGAGTTCAGGGGTATTAAAATGTTATTTTTTAGTCTCATCCAGATGATAGTAGATCATAAATAGTGTACATCTTAACTTTGAATGGTGTTGTGGTAAGTTGGAAGAGTTCCTAATAAAAAACCATCATATATTCTATGATCAAGACAAAGTATGTTTCAGTGATAGAGATGGAAAATAAAGCACTTTAGATAAAGAAGTTCATCACCAAACTTAGAGTGGTTCCTAGCATTGTTGAACCAATAGTATTATGCTATGACAATGGTGGCACCATTGCAAAAGCAAAAGAACTAAAGTATCATCAATAATTAAAACATGTACTTAAGAGGACAATAGAGATAGTGGAGTGCAAAAGCCATAGCACTAGAGTGAGTTCTACTGAAAAGAATCTTGCAAATCCTCTCACCAAACCGTTGTCTCAAAAGAGAAATAATCAATATATAGATGGTTATGATATTAGATATCTAGGTGATTAGTTTTCGTGCAAGTAAGAGATTATGAGTTTATGCCTTACAACCAATTAATGAGATGATATTTTATATTTGAAATTATTATTTTAATTATCCAAGGCATTCTTTATCTTATGTATTTTGTTAACTACATATGATGTTTTAATAATAAAGTTAAAATCTTTAAAATAATTACTTTTGCAATTAAAATTATAACGAGATAATAATTATAAGATATGATTTGCATATATGTATATTCATAGTTGTAGTTTTATCAATATAGAATATTGATAAAAAAATAGCACATATTATATTTTTTCTTATAAATAAAGTAATTGATCTTATAAATTAAAGTATGAAGATATTTAATAAACATGTGGGTGCTTATTAGAGAATAAGTTCACTGAACTAATCAAATTATGAGGATCCCAATAGAACATTACTTATTTGTCTATGAATTTCATCATTATGATGATTGTATAATTTATCCTTAAACTTGAAATTGCCAAAGAATCTTATGTGGGAATTTCTATATTTTGATGTTATTTATGAACTATTCTATTTAGGGTAGTTCAATCAGTAGTACTTAGATGTGGTATGAACCATATAGAGATAGATGGGTAAGTTAATATAGGATTCATAACCATGGATGGATATGTTGAGTAAAACTACTTTTGACATTCCTAATATTCAGGTGATCATTATATGTTGCTAAATATCAACCTTAATATATAATTATAAGTTGTTTAACTAGAAATTAAAGATAAATTAAAAGAAGTTTTAATTTATTTTTAATTTTAATAAATAATTTATAATCATAGATCAAGGTTGAAGAATTATAATTTATAATTAGCACTTAATGAGTCATACATAAAAGAGCAGTAAGAAGATGAAAAATTGATTTAAATAAGTTAGACTTAATTGCAAAGTTTAAGAAGCTTCAGGGATTTAATATAAAATATGTAATGTTATTATAATTAAATTGTAATTATTATTGAGAAATTTAGTTTTAAGTAGAAAAAAACTCTACTATCCTTTTTTTATAAATGGAAGGAAGGAATAAAAGAGCTAGCACTCCTACCTTCTTTTTACGTGTGTTGAGTTTTTTTCATCTGCCCTATAGATATTATTAGAGGCTGAATACATAGACAGATTATGGTTGGCACCTCAAACAAAAATTTTTGCAAGAATTGAAATCATGTATAGTTCATTCACTTATTTATGATTCATATTTTTTAAGTTAGTCAATTAATGAAATGTATTCAAGAAATTATTATTTTTCTGTAAGTTTTCTAACATAAACAATTATTTAGAAATTTGGAAGCTTTACCTTACCATTATTGCCTAGGTTTGAAACTTGAGACACATCAAAATTAACTGGTTCAAGCCACACAACTGGTTAAAAACCATTAATTTTCTTCAAATTTTGGAGAAACCACCCTGGTTTTGTCTTGGAAGCCACTTATTTCATTATTAAAACTATTTATGCTCTTCGCAAAATAGCTCCTTCCCATCTGCTTTTGCCAGAACACAACACTAACCAGCACATCTCTTCTTATAGCTATTTACAAAACCAAAACATATCAGAAATTTCGATTCAATTCAAACTCAAAAGTGAGCAAGAAAGGCTGTTCATTTTATGTTCTGTATGAGATTCGGGTCAAACGACATAGCTTTCTATGATGGTCCGTGGAGTTCCCCTCGTCACGAGTTATTGTTGCTTTAGAGGTTTTGTCCTTAATAAACAACTTTATATAAATATATATAATATTTAGATGTGGGCAGAATATCCACAGTACTTTTATATCTCTCTTAAGAGCTAAATGTGCATGTCTGATTAACCGTACTTTTATTGGTTTAAATTTAATTGTTAAAACCAAAAACCTAATAATTAATGGGCTCATGTGAATTCTAGCATATCTTATATGGATCAATAGTTTCCGATCGTCATAGTACAAATAAAAATTCATTTGTAATTTTATCGTTACATGAGAAATCAATTAAAAGGAAAAGAAAATCAACTTACGCAAAATTATTTGCCATACGATCAACTTGCCTGTTGCTCTGACAATGTCGAGAAAGATTTGAACAAATACATTGCCACATTTCCTGGGATCGAAAACAACACAACTGCAACATATGCAACATGTTTCTTTATTATAAAAGAGCCTTTAGCCATATATAGGCCATCTGCAAATGTTATGTTATATGTGTAAATTCCAAATTATTGATTCATGCAAGCGCTTACGCAAAAGTATGCAACGTAATCAAGCATCAGACCAGGTGACCATCATTTCTTTGCTTGAAGATTTCTTCTTTCCTATATCACGAACTCCCAAATTTCTCCAAACAGCGGCAGATGCAGCTATGCATCCCTTAGTGTCGCACTCATCGACGACCTTCGCAGTGGCTGTTTTCTTATGACGCTGGTGGGTTTCGGCGAGAAAACAGGCCGTTCGCACTAGCACTGGGGGTTTCGGCCAAAAAATAGCCCCTTGGAAGGGTAGTGGGCTTCGGTGAGAAAACAGCACCTTGGCAAGCGCGCTGGTGCTATTCGGCGAGAAAACAGCACCTTAGCACGGGCGCTGGGGCAAT
>JAOQMM010000172.1:18698191-18714135 GCA_027563515.1 Erythroxylum platyclados | reverse complement strand
TTGAAAATTTGAAGGCCTGAATGATACATATTTGTTTCAACAAATTAGTTGGTCTCCAGAATAACGAAGGTTAGGTCTGAATGTGTGGTAAAGAAGGGCAGCTTTGTCTGGAAAGAGAAAACAGAAAGTCCCAATATCTACCTCATCTATGCTCCACTCAATCTTTTATTTTCCAGTGTACTCACTCTTCGTCACGGTCTTCTGCCACTCCCCATCAAAGCCATGGTAAGTGTCAACATTCTCTCTAATCAAACTTTTCTTTGCTTCAAAAGTTCAACCTCCTATGTCAAATCTTATTGTTTCTAGCAAGTAAACGAACAGTAACTAGTATTATATATATACACACACACTGTTGTATATGTTTAATGTGGGTTCACTGACGGAATTAACCACTTGAAATTACTCTTGTTGCAGTCTCTGGCATCTTTGATGATCCGGTCGGTGGTGAGGCTAGTGACATCCCTCGTCAAAGAACCTGCCCCCTCCGTCACGACCATTCTATACTACAGCGATCTTCTACCTCCGGGTATTACCTTAGAGAGATTAGTTCGTCGTGAGCTCCTTGACGATGATAATTATCTGTTCCATTTCCTGATCAACTTCTTGGGATGTTTCTAGTAGCTTAATCATCATACCTAATACTAACTTTCTTCCATTAACTTTATTACGAATTTCGTCTTCTTGCCGTAAAATTGTGTAGAAGGAAGTGAGGATATATGCGATGTACTTCATGGAACTAAACTTTTTGGGCCATTTTATTACATGGTTAATGAAAGGTCTTTTACTTTACCACAGAAGGCTTGGATAAAATTATTTGTGGCGTACATGTAACTGAATACTGCACTTGAGTTGAAGCATAATTTTGGTGAAAGAAACAACGAATGCAAAGTGCACATCTAGCTTTTGTTCCCAATTTGCATGTGAATCTTTATCACATTTAGCTTTTGTTCCCAATTTGTGATTTTCATGTGTTTATATAGCTTTTGTTCCCAATTTGTGATTTTCATGTAAATATTTTGTGGTTGGTACGAGTTTATTCTGGTATGTTTTTCCTGTAATGGTTTGATATGTTCTTCATGTATGTTATACTGTGATATACTTATTTCTCATGCTTATTATTTTTTTTTTTAGTTCTACTTGTATTGTTTCATAGTTTAAGCCAAGTAAGTTGGCTTGTTCTTTCGTACTATACGTTCATATCACTTATCTTTTAGCTTGCTTTTGGCACTTTGCAACATACTAGGTATGTCTGTCTTGCTAATTTCTTAAAATTATATCTTCCTAACTTGCATCTCCCAAGCAAGATTTTGTATTTTTTTTCTTTAAACTGTTCTCTTTATTTATTTGTATTTTAAAGTTTATCTATTTTTGTTACTACTTTACTCAAACAAAACTTTTTTATATATATATCTAAATATATAGTTTAAAATATCTTCATGTCACATTTGTATGTGGGTCTATCGGAAACAGCCTCTTTACTTAGGTAGGGGTAAAGTTGCGTACTATCAGACCTCTCCAAACTCCGCATTGATGCGGGATTCAACTGAGTATTGATGATGATGATGTGTTTATATACGTCTTATATTTCGTTGTTATTTTATGTAAACTTTATTTTACATTTTATCCACCTGTCATTAGTGAGTTGTCGACTGAAACCAGTAAACTATTTAAAAGTTCAGGTTTCATTAGGTATGTTTGGCACAAGATGTGCACTTTTTCGTTTTCAAATAGAATTCCTTAAGACCATGCACGGGTCAAAAATGTCCTTTTCAGAAAATACATTGATACGTACACGACTCGATCAACTAAATTTATTACAAAAACAATCTCAAATTTTGTTCAATTTGATTACAAGAAAGAGGAGTAGAATATGTATCAACTTGCTGATATTACGGTCAATACAATTAGAGAGGTGATCCCAGCCAACGAGAAGCAAAACTTTATAAGTTAAGATGTCAGAGATATATGGTTAATTTGATGTTTCAGTATAGTTTAGAAACTCTCAATTGTAAATATTCGATTCTTCTTAGGATCGTTGTCTAGCTTTTGCTATTGTTTAATACATTTATTTCAACTTCCAAAAAAAAATTGTTCAATTTTATAATTATAGTCCGAATTTCAAAAAGTAACAATAAAATGCTCAAATTTTCAAATTTTTTTAATTCTAGCCCGAACTTCAAAAAGTAGCAATAAAACACTCAAACTTTTAATTTTTTCAATTCTAGCCTGATGTTAGTACCTCCACTAAGTTTGCTGACCCAAATCAGATTACACAGCTCCGACGACCTCATGCTTTGATTTCAATTTCTCCCTTTGTTTTCAATTTTTTCTCTCGATGCTCTCACCATTCGATTTTCAGATTACGCAGCCTCAATGTTCTTATGCTGAGGGCATCGAAAGAACGAACTGAAAATAAAGAACTTACTGGTACAATACACTGCAATATGAGAGTAGTTTGGGGCGTCGGAAGTAGGAATGTCAACGAGCCGGGATGGGCTTGGGTCGTCAATGGCTCGGCCCGGACAAAATATATTTCGGGTGGGCCTGGCCTATGACCCGGGCTGGCCCTGATTCGGCCTGAAATTTTAATACATTTTTAAAATTTTTTTATATATTTATTTTAAGAGAATTTGAAAATTGTAGTTATATTTCTTTTAATTCATAAAATATAAATTATAACATAACCATTTATAACAAATTGTAGGATGAAATTACCTATAAATTATACAAAAATATTTATATAAAATAAATGATATAAAATACAGACCAATATATATTTATTAAAAATATGTAGCTATGATAATGTTGTTATAATTATTCCCTACAAACAAGTAAATTTAATTGTAGTTTTGTAATTTTATTATAACAATTAATTATAATGTAATCGTAAAAAAGTTATTATCTAAGTACAATTTATTTCAAATATTATTTTTACTTGTTTAAAAAATTATTATAATTCTTTTTAATATGGTTTTTTTAAATACGTATATTAAGTTTATAATATAATATTTTCAAACTTTTAATGTTTTTATAAGTTATGTACAGAACTCTTAATTGATGTAGTTGTTGTAAATTATATACTTAAAATAATAATTATAAATGTAACTTTTAGTTATTGTTGATTTTTTTTACTTCTAGAAATATTATTGTCTTTTCATATTATATCTATTATTAAATAACCATTGTAAAATTTTATGTTTTTATTACACATATTAAAAGAAATTAATATCATGATTACTCTTAACGCATTTAAATTTTTTATTTTATCAAATTGAACGAACTAATTCCTGAACTCGTAAAAGTTTCGAGTTAAAGCACCGAATGGTAGTCAGTGTTTTGTTAGTACTGTACAAAAGTTATAAGGTCGTTGTTGTCGACTTGTCTCTTATTAGAGCATACGTGTCCCTACTACACATACACACACTCATACAAACATTTTAATAAATTAAATAAAATTTAATAAGAAAAATTTAATAAAAAACAGCTATATGACACATTCTATACTTTAGAAAATTTACTAAAGAATAAGAACTCCAACAAAAATTGATTAATAATTATATTATAAGTTTATAACTTCATTTTCTTTTTCTAAAATCATTATATTATAATTAATCTAAATTTAAATTCATAATTTTTTTCTCCTTTCTAATATTAGAAGATTCATTCCTAAGTCACTCTAATTAAAAGTTTGTTAAGAGTAATTCCTTACTCGAAACCTTGATATAGGCTTTATTTTAAATCCTTCTCGTCCTTGGAGTGTTATAAGCATACCAATTTTTGTTTGCTTTCTCTCCAATCCAATGTGAAAAATCCTCTCTAATATTATGTTTAATAATTCAAGTTTATACTAATCGAACATGAATCTCTTTCTTTAGGTATCATAAAATTATAATCATAATATTAATTAATTAATAATTTCGTTAATAATCATATTTCATAAAATTTATAAATTTCTCACCTTTGTTTCTTTTTAATATATATATATATACATTATGTCACAACTTTAAATTATAAAAATATATAATTATCATATAACAAAGTTTATTAATTTATCGATTATTAAATTACAAAATTTTTATATCTTTTTATTTAAACCACTTAATATTTCATTTGAATAAAACTATAAGCCATTAAATGGAAGCGTAATATCACTAACTTCTTAATGTTTTAAGTGATATTTTAGATATAATGAGCTAAATATTAACACAATTTGTGTTAAAAGTCAGGATTGGATTTAAGGGTGTTGTTAGCTCAAGGATTTTTTTTATGATTTTGATGATGAAGTATAGTCTTTCAAAATTCAAAATAAGATTATTTCCTTATTCCTCGTATAATTTTTTTTTCCAAAATGAGTATTATCAACTTTAAAAGGAAATAATAAAACGTTTTTTCCGAATGAAGATCTATTTCCTACGAAATAATAATGATCACATTCTTAAAAGGAAATATATTTTATAATGAGACAAACTTTCCGTGTTGCAGGATCCTTCCATTGTGAACATTCCTTATAAATTTTTTTACTCAAAAGGAAGGTCACTTACTCGATCAAAAAAGGCTGGAAGAATTTTTGACAAGTTAACGTTATGATCAATCATCTTCAAATTGATCCAGAAGCAAGAGAAGCAACGGACATTTGTTTTACGAATGACTATTTAAAGAAGAACAAGCACAGTGAAAAGACAACAGAGAATAGAGAACACATACAAAGAGAAGTGATACAAGCATACACTGTGAACATTTGTGATATTGAGAAATTTGTTCTTCAAAGAGATATCTTTGTAAAACCTCTCTTGAGTGACTATTAGATCAAATATTGTTGAGAGAGAAACTACCGAAGCTCACTGTTGAGCGTATTTTTCATTCTACTTGTGTTAGCTTGGAGAGGCTAGGACAATACTACTTGTGTTAGCTTGAAGAGGCTAGGACAATACTACTTGTTTGAGCTTGGAGAGACTCGTCAAGTCACTACTCTGTTTTATAGTGAAATACTCAAGTAGGAGACTTGGGGACTGGACGTAGGCTTAGGTTATAAGTCGAACCAATATAAATTGACTATGTCTTTCTCTCTATATCTTTGTTTTAATTCTGCATTATATTGTGTGTACTCGTATAAGTCTCTTAACACTTTGTAGCAGGCCCCTTCCGCGTTTTAAAGAAGTCTTTTCTTTAGCAGGCTGCTTCCGCATTTTAAAGAAGTCTTATCTTTAGCTGGCACCTTTTGTTTTATTAAACTCGACTTGTGTTTTTGTCAGACCCCTTCGCTTTACACATTATTATTCTTTTTAGCAGGGTCCTACTATTTTCTACCTTGACAAGCAGGCTCCTGCTGTTTCGTTTTAAGAACGTATTTTTTGCGAGAAGTTTTAAAAATTCTTTAGTTACACACAATTCACCCCCCTCTTGCATGTGTTTGTTTTTATACCAGTAAATTTATTGTACTTTTATCTAGTTTTTTAATAAAACAAAAAATTGAATATTTAAATGCTTCCTTTCTCTTTTTTTTAATCAGATAATTTTTTGAAAATTAAATGATTTATATTTCTAAAGAAATAAAACAAAAGTGCCTTACAATCACTACAATAGAAATGACATTTAGTTGCGAAATTTTTTTCGCTAAAAGTTCCAAAATCTTCCCTAATAGTAATTAGCAACGTTTTATATTCATCACCAAAAATGTTGCCAAATCCCCGTAGCTGAAAACTATAGGCAACATTTTTGGCTGATCGTCGCTAATAGTTTTTGCCTACGCTTTATTTTCATAGCTAAAAAGTATTATTGATGTTTTGTAAAATCATCACAAATACCTTTTGGCTACGCTTTTTTTTATAGCTAAAAATTATTAGCTACGTTTCCAAAAACATAGCTAACTGTTTTTAACTACATTTCAAAAAACGTAGCCAAAAAGTTTTACCAATGTTTTTTAAATCATAGCCAAATATTTTTAGCTACGTTTTGTAAAATGTAGTCAAATTTTTTCATATACATTTTAATGAAATGATATACCATGTCGAATTATAATTATTTGTGATATTTTTAATTTATATTATTATATAATATTTAGATTTTTTGTTGTTAATTAATTATAAAAAAATATACAAAAATAATTGATAACTTGAAGCATTGAATGTAAAAAATAAAATATCATTAAATTATACCAACAAAAAAATATTCTTTGTATACAAGATTTTAATTACAACTTTCACAATTCTTATAAACAAAATAATAAATAAAAAGATCAGTTTACAAATTTTAAATGCTGAGATTACAAAAAATATTAGATCATAACTAAAATGACTAGTTAGGTTTATACATGTCGATGAACCCGATACGAACAAGCCATTGCTGAGTTAATGAGATGGATATCTAGAACCCCTCCATTTGTTGAAAAGAAAAGCAAAGAACCACCAACTTAAGTAAGGAACCAACAATTTGTTGAAGTGACTATATGAATCTTGCTGAATGACACAAATCATTATTAGACATTGTACATAATATCTGTAACTAGAATCGTAGATAATATTCATCCCATTTCAGGTAGGTTGTTATTTGAAAAAAACAACAAAGAAACAAACAAAAGTGGAGATTCATCATACAGGTTAATTTCCTTTCAAAGAAATTACAACCAAATTGAAGATATATATGTCACACAAATTTGCATAATTTCCTTAATATAAATACTAAAACTGATACCAAAATACTATAATTTAAATTATTTAGCAAGCTATTAAAAGAATAAAAATGAAGAAGAGTTAATAAAGAGGTTTAACACAGCCTAACACATGGTCATATACTAGCCCTAATTATTCTCAAAAACTAAGTTTTGAAGATACGACCATATACATAAGCGGATGACAGATTATGTTACATAGCATCAAAAAAGCAGTGGGATCTATGAAATAGGACAAATCCTCCTGTCCTTTTTATACAATCTAGTTAAAGAAATAGTAAAGAATATGCTCCACAATATGAATTTGTTAGTGCCTATATCCATCCTCAAAAAAGATATAGTAAAGAGCACATCTTAGAACACGAGTATGTTAGCGCCTGTGTTCCTCTCAATAAAAGGCATAATGAAATACATGGCTTGAGGCATAATCGTGTGCTAAACAATATATTTAAGGATCCCTTGATAAGGAAAAATTGTTATTATTTTAATTTTAAAGTTAGGGCTAGCCCCTAAAAGGGAGAAAATTTCTAGAACAAGACCTAGTAGTCATTTTCAAGAAAGAGGAGGTCGAAAATCATTCCAATTGAACAAAGCATATTTGAAGATCAGAATCGTATCTAAAATTTTTGGTTTAATGATGATGACTCACTAAATTTTTCTACATCTAAATAAGGAGCACCTTAGTGTTATTGATGTTAGGGATTGATTTGATTTATTATTCTTAAAGTTTATTTAATTAAAGCTCCTAAATAGATCATATTATAATTTGCATATGAAAGATCCTAAAGAAACTTACATGTGAGTGGATCATGACATTTGATATTAAGAGTTACAGGGAGATAGTCCTACATAAATTTTCTAGTATTGGAGTCAAATATTTTATAAAATTTCTTAGATCGTAATACATTCTTAGAAATTTTTATTAAACATAGATATTAACTAATTAACATGAGAATATACAGTTATAACTCGAGAGAGATCGTTTCATTAACTAAGATCTTTTTGTTTAGTCCAGTTTATTAAACCATGTGAACTTATTGAATCATTAATACAAAAATAAGGTTAGGGAGAATTCTTATCTAGATGTTTATTTATATCTGATTTCTTTTTTAATAACTTGCTTTGTTATGTTTTTGGTGGTTTTTTATTCTATATAAATATAATTTTAGATTAAAAAATCACCAAATTAATCTTTTTTAATTGACTAAGTAATAGCAGGAAAGTGTATTGAATATCACTATTGCTTCCTTATAAAATCAATGCTCTATTCATTATTATATTATTATAAAATAATAGGTTCACTTGCGTTCAGTTGTAGGTAATAATATTATGATAGAGAAAACTTAATTAAACTTCTAATAGCAAACATCAACATAATAAAAGATCAAACTCATAAAATAATCACAAATACAACGAAAAGCCTTTAGACCTATATTTTAACTCAATTATAAAATAAAAATTAATTAATTGTAACCTACATTAGAAGATTATTACAAGATCCTAATCGCTTTGAACTTCACTACTCACCATTTTGGTTTGGAAAGTAAGTTACTTTTTGTTTTTCTGTTTTTCTTTGCAATACTAATACCATTTGGTTTGGAAAGTAAGTTACTTCTCGTTTTTCTATTTTCTTTGCAATACTAAAATCTGTGTGAAAAATGAGAAATCCAAGAATTAGCAGCACTCATTTATTCTTAGCGCAGAAAAGTTCCCTTCAAAGAGCTTTTCTATACAAGAGGAGGGAAGTATTTATCTTTACAAAATCCTCTATGTCTGTCATTAAAGCTTGCATCCACTCATCATTTCACTATATCTAAAGAAAATGCTTCCAATTTTGCATTAGATAGAACTAAATGGTGTCTTCTGTGAAAGTAAAACCATTAAAATGCCTACAACCCAAAAGGGCAATTGATGTTTCTTTCAATGTTTCTCTGTTTGTATACCATGCTTGTTGTGATCATTTGTGTTTTGTGTGGATTACAAGGTTTTGAAGTTCTGAAAATATGATTGTATACTTTTTATTATTTTAGACAAAATTTAAAGAAGAGGTGATTATAACTTGACACTCGGTCGTATTCCAACCCGCTTTATTCTCGAAAACGGAAGTTTTCAAGATATGACTATATACTTATTCTCAGATAAGCAATCTCTTGTAACTGTGCAACCCTTGAGAGCATACATAAACAATCTAGCTGGCAACGACGAATCAATCAGGATCAGGAGTTCTCCAACACTGAACCACAAGAGACGAAGTTTAAAATCAAACATCAGACCAGGTAATGTCAACTGCCGCCCTAATGCAGCCCCTCCACTCTATGTTTAAAGCTCTCCAAACTGCAGTTGAGGCACCAATGCTATCGTTATTGCATTCATTGCCACTGTCACACTCGTCCACAACCTCGGCGGTCACACTGCTTTTGTTTCTTCTAATCTCGATAAATTTGTTGCACCTCTTCTTGTCCTGAAACCATTTTGGTGGCAGAGCCACAACACGTCTAAAATCTGTATAATACTGATCCCCACACATTGCTGTTTTTCTGCCTAGAAATCCACCAAAATCTCGTAAAGTTAAAGTTGCATTCATATTTTCCACCTTATTGCTTTGCCAGGGGCCTTGGTTGAACTCGGCCTTTCCAAGCACCACGTCTCCAAATTCAGGTTTGACTCTAGGCCTGGAGTCGTGTGCATCAATGGTCGCAGAAACTATTCGTAACGTGAGAACCAAGATCGCAAGAGTAAAACATGCTCTTATTTGCACCATGCTGGATATGAATATCGCTGGTTTTGATTTGAGCCGTCTTCGCGCTTAATTAGACTCAGGGGGTGGTGAAATACGATGAACCAATTATGGATATATATAGCATATTGGTAAGCTACAAATCGAGTTCCATGAAAATCCACTGGGAAATTATTTTCGAAGTTTTTGATTTGCGGGTATTGTTGGCTTAAGCAAAACTCCAAGTATTTGACGATTAAGAGAAAACAAAAGATTCACTTTTTCTTGCTTTCTCACAAGTTTTGGACATAGAAAAGGGCTCAAGAAGAAAAATTTATGTTAGTAGCAAGAGGGAAATTATCTACATTGTTCCCTACAACAGCCTTTGATCCAACTTGTTGAAATTGTAGTTCGCAGAAACTTACTAACTTGGAGATCATCATTTTTCATTTCTGTATTTTGACCTCTTCCGACTGATAAGGACATTTCTTGACAAATTAATGATACAAATTTTTAAGTGATCTAATAAAAGTAAAAAAAATAAAGATTAATTGAACATTTTTATTAATTATGTAATCATAAATAATTAATTCTTTAGATTATGAGTTTTCTTTTCTTATCAAAAGAGACTTATAATGTGCCAAATAATACCGTATACTTAGCTCATTGGACAATCTAATATATTATGGTGAACATTATTTAATCTATCCTCTTAATCCCAAGACAAAAAAGCCAATCCCAAGACAAAATGGCTTTACTATTTACATGTTATGGATGATATTAACACTGATTGTTATAACTTTTTAATTGCAAATTAATATTTTTACATAGTATTTAAATTGTTTTTACTGACAAATCATTAACCAAAAAATATTTTTCCTTGTTTAACAAAGTTTTGGTATTTATGAATTTAATTTTTGAGCTATGTTATTTTGTTTATGATTGACATGTTACCTTCTGGTTATCACATGTTATATACAATATATTATCATAAATTTATATTAAGCCAAGACAAGATAGTAAGTATTTTGTACGTTTAATTATTGTATTTGATACGATATTCCTACATCAAGTATTTGTGCCTAAAGCTTCTTTTGTAACTTGGTTGGTAGCTAGAGGAAGGATGAAAATCAAAGATAGACTGAAGGAAAGCAATGATCATATTTGTGTCTTATGCAACACATTACCTGAAATTGCTAATCATCTATTCTTTAAATGCAGGTTTTCTTTTACAATATGGGAAAGGATGCAGCACAAAATAAATTTAGTTTGCCCTGAGAATGAATGGGGAAATAGTTTGGTTTGGGCTGAAAATCTCTATAAAACCATTGGAGAAGATAAGAAATGCCTGAGTCCAATAATAACTTGTTCTGTCTATTCAATTTGGTTTGAAAGAAACCAAAGAATCTTCAGGGATGTTCACACAGACAAATATGTTGTTGCAAATAGGAATTGTTGTTGGATCAGAGAGATTCTGATAGTTAATCAAGTTATTGACAACCTAAGTTCTTCCATGAATCATAATTGGGGTCTGGAGTAATCAACCCTTGTTTGTTTTTTATTAATTCTAGATTTGTTATAAGGACTGGTTTTTTAACCTTATAATTTCATAACTATTGTTCCTATAGTTTTGTAACTGCCTTGATTGCCCTTTGGCATTTTCAATGATATTTATTTATTTATCTTCCAAAAAAAATATTTATGTGTAGATATCAAAGAGGAAATTGCTAATCAAATTTCATTTATCTTAATTCTACCATAATTGCCAAATTATTCATAATCATAATCATAGTTTATACAATCAGAAACACTATAGCAAAAAGTACTTTAGGCAATAGACAAAAGCATAACTATAAGTATAATTATTGTTGCCTTTTTATTAAGGCAACATAATTCATACCGTTAAATAAAGTGGCGATGCTGTAATTATAAGATAACAAATTTTTTTAATTAGGCAACAAAAGAAAAAATGTTGCTTTAAGTTTTGACTAAGACAACACATTAGTTTCAAACTATAGCAACAACGTTAAATAGATATTACAACACTTTAAGTCTTTATAAGGCAACAAGGTGAATCTTTTTAGGCAACAATTTGTAACAATAAAAGTAACAATTTATTCTTTCATTACCAAAAATATGTTAACATAAATGCAAACTCTTGTCATTATGTAGGTAACATCCATATATACAGTAAAAGCAATATATTGATATTAATGTATGTCCTAATTGCGCATATGCTATTAAATGTAAATGATAAAAAAATTGCATTTATATATGAAACGTAGTCCATAAGGACTTGTAAAGTTCAACCTTTAACATATTCAAATTACAAAAGCAAAAAATCACTAGCTAGAATATTCACCTACATTATTGTTCTCTATTTCATATGGAATATAAGCGAATTAATCTAAATACTAAACAAAACCAGTATATATGGGAATTCCAAAATCTTTCACCAAGTACCTCCTTGTCCATTCCTAATCACACCATCTGACAAATAAAAAAAAAAGAAAGAAACAAGAAGTAGATTAGAATTGTAAAACTACTATGCTCACAAATAGGTTGATATATCTAAAAAATGAAATACTAACTACTTTATTGTGACCTCAATTTAATCAAAACAAAGATTAAACAACAAAGTTGATATACCTAACTGCATATGGGAATATCATTTCAGCCTCCTCAATTCTAACTTTAAATCCACAAAAAGAAATTTTTTTAGCTTTTCATTCTTTTCCAGGAACAACAATTATATCAATCCATAGTGGTTGTTTTTTATTACAAAATTGGGAATATTGCATCTACGAATGATTCAGGTTAAATACACCAGAAAACAAAACCTAACATTGTATAACTAAATTTATAGTAGTAGTGAGTAGGGATCGTATCCGTAGAGAGGACGCGTAGGCTTTGTAATGAAAAGAATCGATGTTTAAGATATTTAGGGGGGGATTTGGTTGGAATAAATAAGAAAACAAAGTAAAATTGAATTAATGAAAGCAAATCAAATTTAACAACATAAAAGTGAGAAAAATGATGAATGAGTTTGGAATCTGGTTCTTGGTTCAATCTTAGCCTTAACACAAATAAACATACTTCATCGTCTTGTTATTCTCATACCTCTATCAGAAAATACTAATCGTAGGATAAAAATTGATATATACTTAATTGATTATGAATTTATTCCATAAGACTTAGTGTTTGATGATATGAAATGCTTAAAACATTCACTTTAGTTCATATTTAGTTTTAGGTACAATTCGGAAGTGAAAGGGCTAAAGTGAGTCGAAAGCACTATATGTGAGCCGTTTTCTGAAGATTCACACTCTCTTGTCTTCATGAAGCAAGAAGAAGAATGATTAAAGCAAGAAGAGACAAGAAAATACCAAAAGGAATGAAGAGTGACATTGTTATGGGCATAAGTATGTCACGCTCATGACACTGTCATGCCCATGCAACTAGTAATGCAGTATCAAATTCTCCTTTATGATCACTCCGAATTGAAGTAATGCAGTATCCTTTTTCAATCTGAATTTTTCTGCAAAACTTCTCTAAAACTTCAAAAGCAACATCCTTATTTGATAGGAAGTAAACCCATGTAAATCTGGAATAATCATCTACTAAAACAAAACCGTAATGTCTACCACCAAAGCTTTGAGTCCTAGTAGGACCAAATAAATCCATATGCACAAGTTCAAGCGGTTGTTTAGTAGACACAATTTTTTTGGGAGGAAAGTTGCTTCTAACTTGTTTACCTTTTAAACAAGCCTCACAAACTTGATTGCTTTCAAACTTTAGGGTAAGTAGTCCTCTTACTAACTCATTCTTAGACAATTTTGATAGAATGCTCATGCTAGCATGTCCAAATCTTTTATGCCAGATAAACAAATCTTTTTCTAGAGAAAAAAAATACTTAACACTTTGTGAAGATAGTCTTCTAGTTGAGCACAGTATATGTTCTAATTTCTAGGACCAACGAATACAATATTAGCATTATGATTATCGATTATTTCATAATGACATACATAGAAAATGACTATATAACCCTTATCACATAACTGACTTATGCTTAACAGGTTATGTTTCAAACCATCAATATAAAGGACATTATCAATGGAGGTGGAGTCAGAATCACCAATTTTACCAATTCTAGTGACCTTTGCTTTATTTTTGTCAGCGAAGACAACATTACCTCCTTCTTTTCTTTCAATATAATTGAAATGTGATATTTCACCTGTCATATGTCTAAAATAGCCATTATCGACTATCCATTGATTTTCTCTTATCTCCGTTTTAAAGCATATTTGCAGAAAAATATTATCTCATTTTAGGTACCTAAATTTTTCTAGGTCCTTTCAGGTTAGTAGCTTGATAGCTTGACCTTTTGGTCTCCATACGTACATTGGAGATAATTTCTCCATTTTAAGAAAGTTACAAGAATGACTAATTTGACCATGTCTACCATAGTAGAAACATAAAACAGATGAATAAGAATTGTTATAATTTCTACCATATATCAGGTTCTTGCTGTTTTGACTATAGCTACCGCGGGATTTAACAAAGAAATTCTTGTATGGCCTAATATTATTATTTTCATTGTAACCTATTCCAGATTTATCAAAGACGCATTTACCATTACCAAGTAGTGCATCAAGGTTGTTCCTTCCATCAACGAACTTTACAAGATCTTTTTCTAGAGATAAAATTTTCCCTGCACATTTCTCTTTCTCAAGTTTTAGGCTGACAACCTTTTCTTCTAGCTTTCTCACCTTATTAGAGTCATTCTCAAGCAAAGTATTTTCCAAATTAGCTACTTTTTCTTCTAAAACTTCCTTTTCAGCGATCTTGCTTATAATCAATTTTAAGAGGCATATTTTTGGTCACCAAACTTTCATTTACAGATTCTAATGATTTAATCTTACTCTTCAAAGATGCATCATTGTTCCTGGATTTCTTAACTTCTTTGAAATACTTCACTGTCAACTTTTTGTACTGATTATACAATTCATGATATGCATTTTTCAATTCATCAACTTCAATATCAGATTCATAATAATATACCTCATCGTCTTCTTATTCAGCCATGAAGCAAACATTGCTGACTTCTTCTGAATCTGGTCGAGTTGTCAAAGCTCGCAAAATAATACTGATTCCCCAAACTTTTTGTAGTAGTCGTGGAATCAGGTCGAATCCCTAGAGAACTAAACACCAGTTTCTTAATTTTAAGCAATAAAATTAAATGGGGGGTTTTTGATTAAATAACTAATTAACTGAAATTAATACGAAAACAAATTAAATCAGCTAAAATTAAAATTGAGAAAGTCAAGATTATCAAACTCCAATTCAAGGGAAAGATCTCATCTAATTGTAACATTGATCATTAGTTCAAAAAGAATATTTTCATGATTCAAGCAGTTAGTCCGAAACATATTAGGATAGCCATAATAAGTCTCAAATTTTCCTAAATTAATTGGTTCAAACCCAGCATCCAAACCAAAACTTACCATCTATTGACTAGGTGTGATAGCATTCCATATCAAATAAATGGTAGCAATAAGTTCCGTGAAAAAGACTAAACTCTAAATCAAATAATCGAGATAGTTGTAATTATTTAATTTAGTTTCTTTGTTTATCATAGGTTAATTATGGAAATTCATGAATAACCTATTTGCTACGTGTACCATTCCTTCATGACAATTACGGACCACTGAATTCCTGGATAGCGATAGAATAATCAATATTAAATTAAAATTTCAGATTAATCCAATATCAATTATTCATAAAATATGAAAACTCAAAACAAGAAATACTTGAATTAAAACGTGAATAAAATTAAGAATATAAAAGCTCACAAAGTTACAACTAGAGTCTTGAATCCCCTTGAATCAGATTAATTGCGTTTAGCCACACATGGCTTTCGCTCTAACAACAAAAATATAAGAAAGATTAATAATTGTGAAAAGCATAAAATGAAAGAAAGAAGAACCTCTTTCTGTTGTAAGGTACGCCCCTTTTATAAGGTTTCTAATCTAATCCTAATCTAACTCTAACTTCTAAAGATGTCTATCTAATTCAAATTCAAATTCCTAAATGATAAAGATAGGAAGAAGTCTTCCAGTCAAACTCCAACTCTTAAAGTCTTATCCACTGCAATCTCTTCACTTTATCCAAGATTTGTCATTATCCTCCATAGAATCCCAATTTGATGCAATCTCTACTTTTCATCTCCTAAAATAAAACAAACGTTAATTGAATATTTAAGTATCAAAATAAATCCAAAACAAAAGGGATAACATCAAATAAACTATCAAGATGAGATCTTATCAAATTCCCCTACACCAGACTTTTGCTTGTCCTTAAGCATATATCAATTCAATACATTAATCATCTTCACAACAACCTCTTATCTCCTTTCATGTCATCCAGAAATATCCATAAGCTAACACACAATTAGGGTTTAAGATAAAATAACAATCAAGAGATAAAGCACTCATAGGACACATTGTTAAAACATAGCATCTCATTAATTCCATCAAAATCAAATGAACAAGACTTGACACC